>JABVXU010000319.1:0-65619 GCA_013365365.1 Cruorifilaria tuberocauda
AAACAAACAAACAAACATTATACCGATAAATCGTTGAATAAGACAACTAATCAAAGTGCCAACAATGAACACAGCATCCCAATCGTGATTTTTTGAAACAGCTGATATACCGAGATAAACGAAAATTAGGGCTTCACAGCTAAAAACCTAAAGATTTATATCTCTCTGCTCAACGAAGACCGGAAGTAAGTTTATGTTAGAAGTTTAAGTCTAACTTTATGAAAATTAAACCTTGATGAGAGTGTTTTCATAAAGTACTGCACAGTAACAAGAGATTTCCGTGATAAATTGCCAACAACAAACTGCTTCATGGCTAGGCCGCATATGACGATTCTGTAAATCACTAACTATAATAACGACTGAAACGATGGTTAACCTCTGTTGAACAAAATAAATATTGAGCTATAAACGAACGCTAAAATGCCGGACATAGCAACCATTTCTGCTGTTAAGTACGCAAGATACGGAAAAAGCAAGCATATTAGGGGTTGGACGACATTAAGATGTTGAGAGTGCCTGAAAGTAAGTCCTCCTATAAACTTATATAAGCTATGTATTTTGTACAGAATCGAGTTACTTGCATTTATTTGAACTAAAAGCCATAAGTGAGCTGTCAATAAAGCAAGAGAAATAAAAAACTTTCAAATGGCAACTTTGCGCGTATTTCAATACTGCCAAATCCTATAGACAAATTACTTGGTTGTAAAGCCAGTAAGAATGGCCCAAATCAATCCGATTAGCAAACCACCAAATGAAACAACAAAGAATGAAGAAGCAGCTGTAGCATAATCTGTACCCGTAAGAGTACGTGCATCCACCATAGCATTGAATGTTTGGTACAGCACCTTAAAATTTAGTTGAGCTATTCAAAATGATAATTTGCTTAGCAATTGAATGTATATATCAGAATTCTACAGTCTTCCTGTCAACATTTTAAAAGCCTGGCAACAACTATTTTTGCTTAATATTTAAAATCTTACAATTGTTACGGCATCATTTAATAGTGATTCACCAAATACACAAATATAAAGTAGTTGATTAACATGAATTTCTTCAAAGACACAAAGAACTGCTACTGGATCCACAGCGGATATTAAAGTCGAAAACAGTAAGAGTTCGATTAGTGAAGTATGCACTTTGAAGTAATCATGTAAAAAATACAATGTCATTCCTGAAAAGAAATGTGGATGTAATATTTACGTGTGGGATGAAAAAACATAAAAACAGAAGAGAAATAAGTAATTTTCGATATGTCAATGTAATGACAACATCTGCAAATCAGAAATTACCGATAGCGAAGACATTCCACAACGTTCCAAGAACTGCGTAACTCATTATAGTTCCAAAATTCCTATAATTGAAAACTAATGGAACTGTAAAATTATAAATAGATCGGAAAGCACTGAAAAAAAAGACCTGAATGATCACCTGAAAAAGTTTTCATTAGGCATAAAATAACCAGCATCAAGGGCAATAGGTGGCAAGAGATACAAGAAGAACCAGTCTGGTTTGAGATACATCTGCTGAAACATGATTAAAAGCACGGGAATTTATGATTTCACTATTGTTTCCATTACTTGATTTGTAATGTAATCTGCAGAACTGACAGAATAAAGATAAGAAATAAGGAGTAAAAAGTTATATATATCTTGCATAATTTCTCCAAGTGGAAAATGAAACGATCACAAATATTTCTCAGTTAAAATAAAAACTTACCTCGTCCGGATAGACGAGATGAAAGACATAGCCAAAAAATAAACCAAGAACAATCAGTAATGCTGAATCGGGCAATAAACTATGAACACTTCGAAAGCGATGGAAGACTGGAATTTGCATCAAAAAATCTCATTCTTTATACATTCAGACAATTTTTAAGTTTTTTTAAGATTTGAACGAGATATTTCCACACAATACATCTCATTTAAATCCTAGCAAAACTTAATTAATTCTGCTGAGCATCATGGAAATTTATCGGAAAATAAAAATGCTAACTGATTTTCATAACGGTGACCGTAAAAAACCAAAAAGCAATGGCAAGCGGTGCGCTAACATGTTCCCACTGGAACTTGAATAATGATATCCCATGATGTCTGTGAGCACCACCATTATCTGTCCTTGGCGATACTACTTCTTTTTCTTTATTCTGTAATTACTATTGTTCTTCACTTCATCTTTCTTATTATGTGTTTTTTTTATATTAAATTTTTCCCATTTACAGCAATAATTTTATACCAAATTTTTGTACATAGCTAAAAAATCGACAGAAATAATGTTGAGAGAAATACAAGCAAGGAAGAGAGAGAGAGAGGGGTAAAAACTTTTGACAGTCAGCAAGAGTCATCTAATAATTTTAGACGGTAAGAACCCAAATTATCATGCGGTCATACCGTACCAAAATATTTCTTTCAATTGTCTTTTTTTTGGTTAGATTTCGTTGGAATAAAAATGAAATAAATGTAACACATTTAACTACAGCAAACGTCACTTGTAGTTCGCAAATGCATTAGAATTGAGAACGATCAGGAAGCAAAAATATGCTCTTAGTCATCGTTACTGCTAGGGGCTTCATTTTTCTCAACATGTTACCAATCTCTGGCAGTAATAATAATCTTTATATCGCTTCCATTCGTTTCTCCAATTGAAATATAATTTCATCCCCATTAATTACTATCGTATATGCAAAAAACCTTAGATAAGTATAAGTTTCTTAATTATTACATGAATTTTGTCTATTTTATTATTTTCACGATGGCATTTCTGCGAAATATTATCTATTTATTGGTAATAAATATAGAAGTTAGATTTTCTGAGTTCTGAAATGAGAATCATATCATGAAAGAGTTTTCACATGTCACAAATGGTTTTAATAAAAATCAAGTAGCTAATTTTCCCATAAGTTAATTAGCTTTAAAATTTTTGTATGTATCAGTTATAACTACTCTCTGTTCTCGAAGATTAATGAGTCAGGTTAGCTTTTGTAATAGAAATTGGTGTCAGTTCGGGAACTACCTAAATAGCAATTCAGAGAAAATTTAAATGATAATAAGAAAGAAGCTAATGAATTGATAAGCAACTTAGCGTAACTTAAAAGGATCGAGTCCTTCGGCTGGTGCACTTTTTATAACGACTATTTTAGAACATGTAAAAAGTGCTGCCAACAGCACGACAGCATTTGTCAGTTGTACAGATCTCCATAACAAAGTCATTTGTGTATTCCTGAAACTAACCGTACGATTTATCCAAATCCTCAAAACGTAAACAGAAAATACCAATCGCAAACAAACAGCATTTTCCAGAAATGAAAATAAAGTAACATCTCGAACTTATTAACTATTTCCGCCATAGATATAACCGCGCTATTGATGTTTAAAAGTCCTGTCTGTTACTAACCATTGTAACGATCAAAATGAAAACTGCTTGCCCTTTCATTTCTTTCTTTAATCTGTTGTCTGAATTTCGTTAGCTATAATGACCAAGGGGTGGGCAGGGGAAGCGATGCATGTTGATCGACATGGCTTGCTCATGTACGAATAACAATTTAGCAGTCTGAAACAGATTTCAAAATCGACCAAACTAAGAGCGGTGTGTAATGCTAGATGGCTCTCATCCCGGCATTCCAACTGATTTATCTCATATGATGACCTATATAAATGTTGGTGTCAAGTATTCTTAGTTCTGCTGAGGTCAGCTCCTCAAGATGTCATCAAAGATTAGATGATTGAAGAGTACTTCCTCAGCTTTTTATCGATAATGCCAACATTGCCCACCAGGATAGATTTTCTTTTTTTCTTCAGAAGTTTTCTCATAATGCAAGCAACTTAATTTCAGATGAAATACAATAAGCTACATTTTTATTTATACGAGAGTACTGTCGAAGGTGTCATAAATCCATCGAACATTGCTGTGAAAGATTAGTAAAGTTGCCTGTAGGATTTTTAACTGAAAAGTGGATTTACAAGAAGACAGCAGTGCGTTTTGACTGCTAACGGTTAATCGAAATATTTGGAATTCGTGAAAAAAATTGTTGGAATAATAGCAATAGCTATTTAAAATATTCTTAAAACAAATTGATGCCTATTATACTAAAATCTTAATGATAGAAGCAAAAATCACGGTGGAATTCGTGCGTTGAGTATATTCATCATCACAAGAATTCTGGACGGTCAGAGCGAACCAGTTCTCAAAGAATATAATGTCAGTGAAACGTACATTTTTCCCGACAAATTTCGTGCTTGGTATGCGTGATTTAAATACATTGAGAAATATCCCCTCTGTCCCTTTCTTAATGTTATTTTCCCTCCTTTTCAGCTTTTTTTATATCAAATTATTTTTCTATATTATTAATGACATTATATGAAAAGTTGTTTTATTAGTGGTATCATTTGTTTTTATATCAAATGATAATAGTAGCAGATAAAATGTTGGGAAGAAGAGAGCTAAAACATATGGATCATAATATCTCAGATGATAGCGGTATAAGGAACAGATTGGATTCACTGAAAATAATAGGAGAATTGAATATTGACGGTACCAGATTTCAAACACTGTTTGTAATACAACTATATTTCTACTTGTAAAGCTAAATACTTGGTATATTTCTCCAATCTGTTTTTCATTCAGATTTGATTTTAATAAAAATTCTCAAGTCTCTCTTGAGAATATTAAAATCTCAGGGTGTGAATGTTTAAAAAAATTTCAGAATTATTGGTATCCATACAATGATAACCGAGAGGATGTAACGTTTTTCACAAACGTACACGTACAACATACACATACATGCAAAGATATATACACACATCTTACCTAAAGTTGCTTTTGGTGAGTTAGAAACTTTACACTTTAGAGGCCTTCATGATTCCGAATTTCTGGAAGAGTAGCCCAAGTCTGTTTATCCAGTTGAATATACAGCCATCTTTATATGTTGGCTAGTTCACCGCCCACTATTTTCATATCATAATTATGAAACTTTTTCCATTATCAGGAATTAGTGATATTTTAGCAAACCGATATAACTTTACATGGAAAAAAAAGAATTATCTAAATGATCTAAAATAACCTATTCCTTGACCTCTGAAGTATGTAGCTTGAAAGGATTTAAAACAGTTAAACATCTATGACATTAGAAATCTGAGAAGTGCATTATTCAATAAATCATCATTTTGTCCCTTTTTCTTCGTGTTTATCTAAAGTTTAGTCATCCTGTTCTCCAAACTTATGAATCCAAAATATTGCCGTCTGGTGGTCCATTAGTGATAATATTAGGAAATGAGGCGCCTGCAAATCATCACTTTTACTGGATACATGTACACTTTTCGTGACTACTTATTAGGCAATCATATCATTCACCTATCCAAATTAATATTCTCAAATTTCATAGTTTAAAATACGATGTTTTCTCTTTGTAACAGTAGGTTTTGATGAGCTCAGGTTTCATGGGCTCACTAAAATATATCATAAAACATTAATGGCTCCTGCGAAGTTTTGGTAATTTAACTGTCTTCATTGCTTTTCTGGTCATTGCTATGGCGATAGGCTATATTGAGTTATTTAAAGCAGAAAGACCAGAAAAGACTTCGTCTTTGGTGAGGTTAAGCTATTTGCTAACGAAAAATAAATTTAAGCAGTAGGACAAAGTAACATCACATACAGATCATATACAAATCAAAATCGGCGGGAGACGAGCAGACAATCTTGATTGATATCTGCAGCCGAAAGCAGCAGTGAAGAATTTTACTTGCGTCGGAGACGCCACAAAAACATGCACATAATTGTTATTCATAGTGATAGACGGCCTTCAATAGGAAATTTTCTCGCGAAAATTTATATAAAAGTTAACAAATAAATGTTGGGGCTTTTCACAGCATTCTTGTTTCCATCAATATGAACTTCTAATTTCGTTGATAAGAAGGAAAAGTGCCAATAAGCCGATATCAGTTCGTTATCTCTGTTGATCTGCTTCTTTAAAAACTTTTTTTTCGCGAATTATCGACTGGCACTGCATGGAACACCTTCCTATTGAAAGCAAGAAAAGTAATAAACTGCGATTAGACATATAAAAGTTCGAAGAATATCGTAAAAAATCTGTTTCGGTACAATGAACAAACAAGCCAATGAGATCGTATAATTTCATATATTAATAAATAATGTTCTGCATATTTTTATCGAAATGTTTAATTATTTACTTCGAATCTGTTAGAGTTAAAAGTCAATTAATTGAAAATAATTTCATCTGAAGATATGAAACACAAATGACCAGCAAGAATAAATGAGAGGAATCAGTGGAATGAAAGAAGCACGCTTCGAGAAAATAAGCTTGAAATAAAGCGTACCAATAAAAATAATTAAGTCGTTTGATATCGTTGCTTCGATGGATAATGCTGTAGGAGTGTAATTAAGGCCAACAGCGACGAAAAGTGCAGTTGGAAACGCAGCGTTTACGTACTTGCAATACAGCATTAGAGTGGAGAAACTGTGTAAACAAACATCAAATGACTAAACTAACATAGAGATTTCCATATGGTCATCTGATGACCAAATAGACATCGGCTATGGTTCGCATAAAGAAAAATCAACAAATTAAAGTAAATCTTTGGGAGTATATTTACCTTTCAAATATTTGTTTTCTATTAACAATCGTGTAAAAATTTCAACCGTATGCGTTACGTGGTACTTCAGCTACAAATAGATAGACTGTGGTGATTGGAAGTATTTGTAGGGGAGAAGGAGGCGCAGAGCACTGAGGAGAGCGACACAAAAAACTTCGAATAGGGGCTTATTGTCCCGTATCCTTCCTTCATCACACCTCCTCAACTGACAAATTACCCGTCACGTCATCCAACTCTTGTCAATTTCTCCCTGCGCTTAATAATAATACATTGTTCCAGTGCTATGAGACATTAGAACATTCAGGAAGATTAGCTTCGCGTGAACAGAATCTCAAATTAAGAAGATGTAATTCCGTTTATAACTCCTAACACTGATTCCTGCCAAAAAGCATGAAACTGGAAATAATCATGATGCATGAAAGTATATTTTTTGTATTTCTTTGAACAAAGAATACTGGCCAGTTTTATAAGAATCAGTTTCAATAAATATTTTGAAATGATGAACACTGAACGATTTAAACCCAGGCTAATAAATATTATTTCATGCATCAGAAAGAACAATAAAAAAACAACAGTTAGTGATGGCATGATGATAAATGAACAGTAGTAGAAGAGACAATTATCCAACTTACAAAATTATTCGGTAATTTATCAGTTGAAACGAATTCTTCATCTATTGAAAAATGCTGATTCTTCTACCTAATCTTATAAAATTATGAGATTTAAATTTCCTGAGGTTGGACTTTAAAAAACATTTGTTAAAGGCATTTTCTCTAGATTTCGCGAAAAAATGTAATACTAAACGAATGAGTTAGAATGCGAAGAAAGGAGAAGGAAATGATGTTTGCGAAAACTGAAGCTTTTGTTGTATATTGTTGTGAAGGAAAAGAGGAAAGAAATTAATACATTGCAAAAATAAAAACGTGATCTCATTTCAGGGCTTTAAATTAGGACTAACCATTAAAGTTTGTTACCTCTAACATTTTAATAGCTAATTTTTGCTCAATTTTTAATGCAAAATTGATATATATATATAACATTCTTACCTAATTTCAAATGAATAAACAATTTACAGGTTGAATTGTTGCGTATTTAATTTATGACATTTTATCACGAGGCTATCCACTGTTTACCATAGGTTGTTTGCTCTGAACAAACAACAGCATCCTGATTACGTTTATGAATATTATCGACCAAAAATATAATAAGCTAATTCATCAGAAATATAAGCCAATTCTGATTACGAGATTGCAATCCACCTCCTGCAGCCAATGATGCAATTACTGTGTCATATTGTATTCTTAGTCTTACATTCGTCAACAATTGTTGCATCAGTTCAAATGGATCAAGGTCAGTTGTTAGTATGACCTCTGTCAATGTAAATGAGAGATTACAAACAAAACAGTTTCTACGCGGCTAGTCGTTCGAAAAATAAAGGTGAGAGGGAAGAAAGATTCCATAGGATAGATAGGATAAACATTAGAAGGTGAAGTGATCAGAAATAATGTAATCAATTATACTTTCCAGCATGTGATTAGAATTTAACATAATGATTGCTTCCCTTTCATATTGCATTTAATGAAAATTATTTTTTAAAAAATGAATGAAATTGGCGATGAAGAAAACGAAAGACAAGGAAGTCTGTGAAAACTATTGATAAATCTACAAGGAAAAACCGACTAATTGGATCATCCTTGCTCGTATTTCCACCGATTTTTTTTTAAAAAACAAATAAAATCTTTTTTTTTTTTAAAAAGAGTGACTTGCTGTCTGAAAATGACCTGACCAAGTTTTCCGAACTCCAATTTCGAAAAGGACACTGCTGTATTGAAAGCTAAAATATAGTCGAAACTTTTTCTTAATTACCGCAAATTATCTTGAAAGATTTTTCTTGTACTAAATTTTGAATTATAATATGTTGCATGGCTTCGCGTCTCGTTTATCAAATTTTTTGGATTATATGTCGAATTGTAGAGATTGATGACGCTAGTGGCGTAGCGATACACATGATCAATAACTATTATTATTCAGTGATAATATGTACCACAAATTATTTTTGAAACGAAAAAGCGTTTCATTGACGACTTTCGCAGAAAATGAAAGAAAAGAACTATTAAAATTAATGTTTACTTATAAGCTTAATTTTTTGTAGAGGACAGTCTTTAATTTATATTTTATCAGTTATCAGCATCGTATCACTGCGCCAACTACACTTTTTTATACGATCTATGATCGATACATTTAAAAATTCGTGTTATATTTATGTTACCGCCTTATGAAAGAGCGTTTCAATCAATTGCTTGACCACTATTCTGTGCTTTATTTTACAAATTTAATTAGTTTCATGATTGCTAAATGCAATGCTAGATGTGCAAGGAGACGATAGTCTTGATAACAACATGCATTTGTTTTAAAGATTAAGATTATAATTATTTTCTATTTTAATAAAAAAATTTTGCTTGGAAGTTAATCGTCCATTTAAACTTAATTAAATCAAATATTACTATTAAGTTTAATGGTTTTATATGAATTAAAAATTTTTTACTTCTAATACTTCCTGTTGTAAGGTCTAAGCCGGAAAATGACTTACCGGAATGAATCTTTTGTACCTTCAATAAATTGTCAAAGAACAATTATTAAAAGCTATACGGTGAAAGTGAACAAAAAGCAAAATGGAAAGGAAGCAACTGTTGGTAATAATTACTTGAAAATGGTTATTAAGGTAAAATCCATTAGATTCAGATAATTAAAATAGGCAACGAAATATTCAATTTGGCTACATTAAAAACTAAATTGATCCTCAGTACAAGCAATCTATTACTTTTAACTCTTTTAAATTCTCCGTTCTATACTTCAAATTAGATTATATCGAATAAATTTAATTTTATTCAAATATTCTGCCTTTTTCTACCCCAAAAACTAACATTTCAGCTTTTGATCGTTTTATTGCTGCCGGTAACTCTTCTTTATGGCTTATCTTGCAAGGAGCTTAATAAAACAGCAATTCCTGAGAAAACTTTGAACGAAACAGCATGCTCTCAAACATGCAGGTAAGTCGCAATATCTGCTTTGCAATTTCACAAACTTGTGTCAAGCATCCCTTAGCATTTGATCTTTTTTGTTCCCCTTCTACAGTGAATAATCCATGCTCTTCCTGGAATAATCCGGATTTTCAAAACTCCAACGTGTTGTATAATTCGCCTGTTATATCATATTCACTCTGAATCTCCATTCTTCCGTTTTACCTTGAAAATATGACATATTTTCATAGACATATTAAACCTTGAGATGGATATCACCTCAGTTGTAATAATCTTCACTATTCTTCGCTATTTCAGTTATTGACGAAAACATCAATCAATTCCTCTTGACTACTACCTGAATTATTTTTTCATGTTGCCAGCAAAAACAGTTCTTGAAACCTCATAAAAAATTTTCTGTCATAATTTTGTTTCTATTAAGAAATCTGGTGTATTCTGGTCTCTTCTAGAAATTTTATTTCTAAAAAGCTTCCATGCAATTAAAAAACAAAATTCAAGAATTCAAATGAGAACTTGGATGTATAAATCGTTGCGATTTTTCCAGTATCAAACTTGCGCAAAGTATTCCTGAGAATTTAACTTTTGCAACATTTATTCGCTCACACTCAACTTGCAGTGCATGGGATTCATTGATAAAGAATTCAAAGAGAGAATTAATTGTTGCAGCTTACAAAACAAGCCTTCTTCGCGAGCATGTTCTGGATTATGATTATTGTTCGGCTACAATCTGACCAAGTAAAGACAGCTTTGTTTTCTAAAATAGTATCAATGATCGTGATTTCTTGACGTTGAAACCGATTCATAAAAAGTATGAACAAGTCTTTAATCCAGAAGTTTAATTTCCTGTTCTCGAATCGAGGCGAATATGTTAACTACTATTTAGCCCTATAATTTTTTAATTTTTTGTCAGGGCAGAAAAATTCATGATGCTCTAGTAGAAGCGGGGTTGAAAAGAAAGGTTCGCATACGAATGATCGAAAATTATCCTCCAAAAGATAGGGGTGACAACGACGATGGTATCAACTTTGCTAAAACAGGTTCCTTCATAAAATACAACTGACAATAGATAAGTTAAACTAGAATAGGATTTCCATTTATCCACTGAAAGTTATTTAATTTTCAAGAAAACTGACAACAAATACAAAAAGAAACAGAATTTTCAGATTGACATATGCAGGTATAAGAGACATATTTTAAGGTGTTATTAGCAGGCGCAGTTTAAACCTTGAATATTCGCTTGGTGGTGGTAAAATGCATACAAAATTATAATCAGCGGTGCTGAGCACTTCTATCTCGGATCAGCAAATCTCGATTGGCGATCACTTAATCAGGTATTGTATCATGGGGAAAAATTTCTTACCAAAGATAACAGGAAGTGTAGTTTTTCTATACTTCACTAATTTAACTTTTGCAAATTCATTTCTTATTTAAAAGAAAAATTATTTGAATCATTTTCAAAGGATTAATATTAATTCGAATGTTACTTGTTTCTTAAGAAACTTGAATTGGGAGTTATTGTTGAAAACTGTCTATGTCTGGCGAAAGATTTATCAAATATATTCGAAAAATACTGGAAGATTGCTAACAGTAAATATAGAATCGGTAATCCTGAAAATCTGAAAGACTATCCAGAAATCAAGCAGCGAACTGTATTCTACAACCAACAGCGACCACTTTCAATTTCTAATAAGCATGCTCTTGTTCATGTTTACATAGCAGTAAGTCAATATAATATAAAGTGCGTAAAAACAAGCTTGAACTTTCAAAAGAATTATTCTTGATTAGAGTCATAAGATCCATGATTTTTAAATTTAAAACACGGGAGGAAAATTTTAGTGAGGAAGGAAATAAAGGAATTATTTGAAGTTAAGGAAATATTTAAAGCATTTTAAAGGCATCACCACGGTCCTGGAAGAGACTGGGATCTTTTTGCAATACTGGATGATGTTGAAAAGGCAAAAAAATTTTTGTATATTGAAGTGATGGACTATTTTCCGATGTTTGTTTATAGTTTACCAAGAAGGTAAATATATGACAAAAATAAATCTTTGCTAGAAATTACTTTTTAATTCAACTCATTTATATATTTATGCACTCAAATAATTTCCTCTTTTTCGAGATACTGGCCTATCATTGATGATTCTATTCGAAGAGCAATATTACGAGATGTGGAAGTCAAAATTCTTATTGCAGCAATACATTTCCCTGAATACAGTCTACAATTTCTTAGTTCATTGGAAGCATTGAACAGAATTAATAATAGCAGCATAGAAGTGGTTTGTTGATTTATGAATCACTTATAAATCGCTGTTTGAAATCAAATCTTTTGTCAATCTTGTATATCGTTTTGTTTTTTATTTCTGATGAATATGAAAGATTTTGCAGTAGAGAATATTAGAGTGTAGTTTCCGTCTGTCTTCTAGAAAATTTTCAAAGTTCCAACCAATGTTGACATGCAACATATTATGATACGCGAACGCAGATTGCAACGAAATTCCTTGTTACTGATACTGTTGGTGTCATAGGTTTCTTTTTTTCTGTGTTGACTTGATTATCATTATATCACACAATTAATAAGTTTCCAATTAATAGTTCACTCGCAGCATTCATCACAATACTTACTTAAGGTATTGCAGGAACATCAAACTGGTCTGGAGATTATTTTGATGGAGGTACAACAGGAGTTGCATTCATTTTAAATCAAACTAAGATACCATTGGAAAAACGTCATTTCATACGAGATTTGCGACATCTATTTCTATCACACTGGTTGGTTGTTATTATTAATAATTTCACATTAAACTTTTTTTTGTTTCGATTGCAGAACAATTTCAGTCATGTTTTTTCCATTTTTCAGTGTCTTCACAGTTAAATTTAAGCTCAAATTATTTTATAACATAATATACTTTGCAGGTTATCGGATTACACGCATGATATTCCAAATTATTAACGAGAATGTCTGCAAACTAAGACTGGAAATTACTGTGAAATGGAAAAAGATCCCTCATTTCTAGCTGTGTAATATTTTTCCGAGAGATATCGAATCTTAGTTTTGTGGAAATGTTGTACTTGAGATCAAAATCTTTAAATTTCATTTTCTTAATCATATATTACAAAGCAATAAACGTTATTTATAGCACTATTTATAATAATGCATGTATAGATGTTATATTAATATAGCATTTATAAATCCAAATCCTATCTTAGCAAATGAAAACATCCTGTGATGTTTTAGCGTACCAACAGGTGAAAAATTAATGACAAAGATATAAATTTTAATGGTAAAATCGCAGGTGCTATCAACTAGTATAGATAATCTAATTAAAAAAAAACTGGTGGTATTAATTATTTCAGCAGCACATAGAAAATGGTCAAAGATTACAATAAATTTCTTTCAGCCTATTAAGTTGAAGCAGAATTTTATTCCTTATTATATTATCACTTTTTGACAGAAATGGCAACATGATCGATATTTTTAATTTCAGAGCATAGCAAAAATCATTTAAAAATGTTAACTGTATCATCGAATTAACATATCAAAAAATTAAGTAATGACAGCTGTGAAAAAGAAGAGAAACAAATGGACTTATTTTTGATGAATTCGTTATACTCTCAACATTATTGTGATACTTTTTCGATTAGTCCATTCACAACTTTGAAGGTATAGTGCAATTAAGTATTGCATTTTAAATTTACTACCAATTATATATATATATATACATAATCATCTATACTAGCAAATCTTTTAAGCCAATTTCACTTCACTAGTCTGCAAATTTAGGTTTTGAGAAATTTGTTATGACATAAATATATTTTAAAATATATACACTTGATAGTCATTGCATACCATACATGATAATAAAAGCATTTCGAAGCAACTTCAATTTCTGACGTTCCGCATATAAGTTGGCAAACGAGTTTCTTTCGAACTTTTGAAGAAATTATGCAAAGAAATTTCTTCAAAAACTACAAGTGATGGGTCGTCATATTTCAAATAATGATTGCAGTATTAACCTTAAGATCGGTGAAATGCTACAAGTGTTTTTGCTTCTTACAGCACTTTCGTTGATTACGAAAATCAAGCTGGAATGAAATAAAGTGTTAAATAATGGCACAAGATTTATGGTCAGTAGACCTTGAAGGAAAGAAAAAAGATGAAGGATTTTGTGATTTCATAATTAAACAAAGTTATTTCAAGTTTCTAGTCTATTGTTTCATTCAATGACTCAAAAAAAGAAAAAGTCTAAGAAGTAAACGATAAGTGATGAATATGTTTCAGCAAGTTCTCTATGACATTACATAGCTTAATCAGTTCTCTGTTTTAGAGAAAAGATAAAAATCGATTTTTTAAGTAATTATAAAAATTAATTTGAATTAAAGACCACTCCAAAGCACAGTAATTTAAATTTTTTAAAATTTATTAAGGTGCGATTGCCTCACAGGTGCGGACTTAGATCGCTGTCAGAATCGAAGATCGTACAAAAAGCAACTGCCTCAGCACGATTTCTCATGCATCATTAACATTACTTGCAGAACGTGCACGATATCATCATTAGCAGTACAACTGATCGTTATCCTTACAAGTCAGATATCATAGAGAGATAAGGAAATAACAAGTGGATCAATCAGTTCCCCGGTTTGTCAGAGATACACTCTCTAGAAGTACATTCATTCCTTGATGCAAATCTCAAGGAATGAGTATATTTCTCATGAGTGCATCTTTACTACTTGTTAATGCACTTACGCGAAGAATTTTTGGTGCAGTTATTTAGCAATCACTTTCAAATATTTATTATCAAAATGAGTTCAACGAAAATTCTTGACAGATTTAGAATATCAAAAAATAAAAATGATAAATGAAATGTATAAAATAATTTCCTGATTATAGAAAATGCACTTTGAAGGTTTCGATTTGCAACAGATTCACAAATTCGAAGTATGAGAAAATATATTTGATAAATTCAAAACCTCAAAAATCATCATGCTTATTATAGATTAAAGAATCTCAAATTCCTTTTGTTATGACATTGGTTCTGAAATTACTTCAAGGAAATTTATAATAATGATGAATGTAGGTGACAGTTAGCTATTCCGATGATACTTTGTTCAACTGGTGAATTTATTGATCTATCCTGTTTTGCCCAGTCAGTGCTAAATTTGAAATCAAGCTCAATTCCCTACACATACTTAATAAATTAACTTAAAACTAACATGTAAAAATACCAGATCTTTCGAATGGTGAATCACAGCATGCATAAAATTACATCGTTACATGATTGGAATATTACATATGTTGAAGCGGTAAAGTTTTGCTGAAAAATAAGTGGCTTGCTAAGATTAATAGATATGATGGCTAATTTTATCATATGTACCCTGGAATCTATTGACTACGGTGTCTGTGAATAAAAATTTTATGTAGCTTTCTCTTTTTTTAATTCTCGCAACAAAAACGGTATTATTTGTAAAAAAAAAAACAATTTGATACATTTTTTTTAATCACTGCCTGATAAAGTACCTAAGGATAACATGATAAAAAAGTTTTTTTTTTTAATAATTTATTTCTTTTAGACTTTGAAGTGGCTTAAAATAGCTTAACTTGAATTTGTCGTGTTCAGATATTCGATATGATCATCATTTCCACATGTAGTTTAAACGTGCTTTCAAATAACTCTTTGAAGATTTTTGTAAGCATGATGTAAAGATTCTGAAAAGATTATCAAAAATGAAGAAATCGTTCAATTTTGCAATTTTTTAAAACTATTCTTGTAAGAACTTCTTTTTTAATTTATTCTGAAAATAGTTTGTATAGAACGACATACTGATTTGTACCCTGCTTTAAATATCATTCATTCATTCTTTTGTTGCACAACTGTGATATTTAAAATACCAATAAAGAAAAAAAAAACCGAATTCTTAAAGTTCACTTTCAAATTTCCACATTTTTTGCGAATTGAAGATAGTTTTGCATGATTGTGCTGTGTTTCAAAATTAGTATTTCAAAATTAGTATCTTGACAACTTGCATACTATTCATTAAATTTGAATAGAAGTGTGGTGTGATAAAGCAATCTTTTTATGACAAGATGAAATCCATAAGGTAATGACATTGTTTTTTTGCACTTTTCATCCTTCAGGACACCCTTAAATCTCAACGTACTCGTTTTCACATCTTTTCTTCTTATTGTTAAATCACCATTATGAATCGCTTCGGGAGATCTAAAAATACTGAATTTGTTTTTTATTTTGTGAAAATTGCCATTTCTCATTTAGGCTGTCAATGATAGAAACCGTATTACCGAAATCTCCTGCACAAATAAACTTGTTTTAACTGTATGATTTTTGACAACTTCTAGAGATTATCGAAGTAAACTCCAGCTATACTAAATTTAGATGTTTAAACATGAATTTGTTTCCAAATTCAGAATATAAATAAGCAATGCTTGAAAAATTAAATTTGCTGAAAATAATGAATTTAAATTAATATAAAACAGATTGTCTCACGACAATATTTCTTTCACTACTAGAAATTGATCGCTCTCCTATAATCTTATCACTTTATATTAAATATCTTAATTTTCCACATATTTTCTTTATATCCTTCTCTCTATTTTTTCGGTTAACAGATATGGAAGAATAATTCTTTCCCAATCAACAATTTATTAATTTTCTTATCTCGTTTTTACAGGATTTTTAAATTTATTGGTTTATTTTCCGTATTATAGTAAACAATCTTAAAGTAATTCGATGTCAATGAAGTTATACTATCATGCTGAAATTTCAACTGCTCATTCTTTGGAGCAAGTTTATAGCATTATTTTGTTGCATTTTTTTGAACCAACAATATACGGATATCAATGTTGATGAATGATCACAATTTGTGATAATTTATTATTGCTAACTTTCATAAAATATTAGTCATAAGAGAGGAAATAGGTACAATAAACTTTATTCATTTAGACCATCATCTGCTCTCTTTGTCGTGAACTTTTTTGAATTCAGGATTCACTGACAAATAAATATTGTAATGGATTTTGGATTAGACTGATGTCAGTGCAGGTTGAATTTGGTGGAGATTTTCCTGCAGACGAATTCCCACAGGGATTTGTAGGATTGTGGTAAAGGAAGAGTGGAATAACAGTTTATATTTGTAAAACAGCAATCAAATAACGGAGGAGCGTTTGTGATTGAAGTCACTACTACTATCGGTCTTTTATAAATGAAATTTTGTAAAGAGATTTACAAAGATGGGAAATAGGATTATTTACCTAAACAAGAATAAGCCGTTGGAAAAAGTATTAACTTGTGAATTATCTGTGAGAAGATAGAAATGGATAAACAGTTTATGATAAAAACATTTGGTGTAGGTGTTAGTAAAAAATGTTTTCATTTTGCAAATAAGATTCATAAAGATAAAGATTCAAAAATATTTATAACTAAAAATTAGTTTCGAGAAATTTCTTGACAATCTTTGCCTTCTTTCAATGCCACTTATTCATCGATAAAATAGAAATAAACATCAATCAACAGCCTCAAGATAATTGATAACCATGCAAATTTAAATAAAATTCAAAAGGCTTGAGAATTTGGCAGTGAACTTGGTAAGATCAAAATCATTCAGTATTTGAGAATTCCTAAATGTTTTGAATTCTACTCTTCTTCATATCCTTCTTTCGTTTCGCCGATGTCTTCCATCTTTATGTATGCTTCCAATTTTTTTCAGCAGTATATATGCCATATTGTTGTGTCACTTACTAAGTTTAGTTTTTATTAAAGACCTAATCCCACATTAGAGAGAAATTGAGGAATCCAAAAATGTAATGAATCACAGCATTGTCTAAGTCACTTTTTACTTGACTGAAACCAGCAATTACTGAATTTTATTGGGCTTAAATTATGAAATTGGCCATTCATTCCAGAAAGGAAAATTTTCCTTGACAAAAAATTTTCCATCAATTATAAGAGATCTTTATTCAAACAAAATAATGTATTAAAAAACAGGTAAATTGGGCGTTTGAACTAAGAAAACTGAGGCTAAACATGAAAATGATCCTCTGAATTTAAGTCATGCAGATTTTAAAAATGATTTATGGATTTTAAGAGATATATTATGGAATGCAAAGAATTCAATCGAAAATCTGCCTTTAAATTTAGTCTATTCCTTTCTGCATCCATTAGTACTTTCACCATTCTTTTTCAGTCGGTTAATCCTAACTAATAAAATTTGTAATTTTGGAATACCAGCCAAAAACTTTCTGAGAGCGTATGAATCGGAAACAGTGTGATAGTGATTTAATTCACCAGGGAAAGTTGATTGTATTTCTGTAGTTTCTGTTTTCCGTCATCCTTGTTTTTTGCATGCTTTAATAAGCTTTCTTACCAGCAGTTCCTGCTCCAGTGGTCATTAAACGAAGAAAATTTGAACGATTCATTTTATATTATAAAATTTATCACTTTTGGGATTTCAAAATGCATGTTAAACAAACCAGTTTACAGTTAGCAATTAGGTTTGGAACATTTATTTGCTAATGCCGATACATATTATTTTGATGTGGAAAAGATAATGATGTACTAAAGCTTTTTAAACATTAATCACTTTTTTGGCTTTATATAAAAAGAAAAATTTGGTGAAGATGATGTTTTTAGCAAATGACAAATTCCAAAATTTTTCAAATTAAATTTTGCAAATACAGCCTATATTGAAAGGAACAATGAAGCAGGAAGTTGTAAGAAATTCTTAATTTGAACGTACAGTTCTAAAACTAAAATAATTCACCAATATTTAAGACAGAAATGAAACAATGCCCTGTAAATTCCACTAATCATTGAACCTCTTCTAGGTTTCATCTTCGAAATTATGTATTCACGAAAAGAAAGGCAAGTAGATTTTTGCTTGATCTACATTTGCTAATCTTTCACCGACACTAATTTGAACTTTCTTTATCCTCAAATTTAGAGAGCCAAGCATTTCTTATGCGTATGAGATTGGCACTTTTTCAAATACATTCATCTCTTAATTCATTTGATTTCTAATATTTGCTTAATGTCTGTATAATTTTAATTACCGGAAATTACCAAAAAATTTTTGACATTTTTTTGCATGCAAATACAATGATGAGAATTTGAATGAGAAATAATATTTCGAATTTTTTGTGTCCATTATTATCACAAAGCTTTGCTTTCATTTGATTAAACATTTATTGCTTCCTTAAATTTGCTTGGTATCAAAAAATTTATTCTTCCAAAGTGTTCCAATAAAATTTTTTTCATATAGATTACAATCCAGTTGTAATTGAACCTGTTAAAAAGTTTGGTTGAAATTTGATTTTGACATGGGTCAGTTATTACTGCTTGTTTTTTTCCTACAAATCATATATTAATCATATTCTGCTGTTTAAAAATTTACGGTACGATTTTTCTCAAAGCCATAAATTTTGTCGCTCTTCATTACGTTTAAGTCTTATCTAATTCCTTTGAATTGTAAGCGTATCACTAACAATCTTAATCAATAATATTAGAGTTCTAACTACTTAGCCATTGTTTATTGTTAGAATAAGTGAAAAGGCTTTTCCATAACTTTAAAATTACTTTGATCATCTTGCTCCGCACTTTTACTTCTGACAATACATTCGTACCTTGTTAATGCGACGATGAGAACCATAAATTGAAATATTTTCCAACAATAATTCATTTTAATATCTTCTCTTTTAATCAAGTTTAAATCAGTCAATTTAAATTTGTGCTGGAAAATTTATATCAAAACTACAAATATTTGGATTTCGAAAGATGTCGAAATTTGGATGGTGAACTTTAATCCACCATGTCTTAAAAACCATCAGAAATATATCTTCCAATTGCATAATTCACATTAAACATCCAACATTAAAGTCTTCAAATCATCTCAACAGTTCAAGTCTGCTTAAATGAACAGCCAGTGAAATCAGACATTTGCAGTTCATGTATTTTCCAAACATTTTGCTTCATTTAATTTGATTCGTCAGTTTGAATTGTAGTCTCATCTAAATCAAGAACAGCTATTAAGTTCAGAAGTTTTTTTCTAGCAAACTTTTACCATGCTTACTTTTTCACACTTAGCGTAATTATTTATAAAAATCACAATTTCAAATTATGTAATAAAATGCATGTTTTTGGCAATGATTAATGGTCAATTAAACTATAATTAATACAAAAATAATAATAGCTTCATATTATTCTCTTATAATCAATGAATTTTGTTCTGCAATTGAATATCATTTTCTAACTGCCATTAAAATCGATAATTCTAATTTTCTTCGTTGCTAGGTTTTTTGTTCAGCAAGTATTCCTTTCTATCACAAAATTTATTCTCATCAATCTCGAAGTTATTATCAACAATAAACTTGAATCATCCATTAAATCTTTTCATCGTACGAGATGAATAATATAACATATTTAATCGTTATTATATAGCAGTTTTTAATCACGGACTTGCCAATTCACGAAAATTTTAATTACGCGTTAACATTTACTATTTGTGTTACCCGTGATGTGTGCTTCATATTAACCAGTCATTTATTCTCTTTTTGATTTCCCAATGAGTAAAGCAATAATTCAATTATTATCATTTTTGCTTTTCGTAAGCTTTTTGTAACGTATGTCACCGATTTAACGACTCCATTAATAAAATCACAAAAATTGTTATCTTTTAGATTTTATCTACTCCGAAAAATATCCGGTTTTTATCACCAAGTCTTTATTTCTCGAATTGCAAGTTTTTTGATTCGGAAAATCTGAACAAAAACTTCTCAGATTGCAATGAAAGTGATCATTTAAGTGGTGTAAATTGAAATTTGTATAAGAGAATCAGAATTATTTTTAAGTTAATGATGAGTGCGAAAGGCCGTAAAAAACAGTTTTAAAGAAAAACAGAACGGTGTTATGACTGTTTTAAAATTATTTGCAATATTTTTGCGGACAATTTTAAATCAATCACAGCATCGATTTGAAATAAAAGATCTATCTCAAAAGACTCTTTGATCTTTCTAGCGAATGAAAAGAAAAAAGGAGGTTCTTGGAGTAGCTTTTTGCTGAGCCTTTGTGAAGAGCCTGAAGCATAAAAGGAAGATGATAAATTAAGCTTGGCGTTGCTCCACACTAGCATGATTAATCTTTTTCACTAGATAAGTGAAATGCAAATGTGGTAAGGGCCGATGGTAATCATTTTTCTTTTCTCATCTTTGATGTTACTTAATTCAAGTATATTCTTTTATATCTCATGCCTATCTAATTCATATTTCCCTAAAAAATCTTATCTGGTAAGATGCTCCATATGACGAATATACTTTGCTAAGCAACTACAACTCTTGCAAGCAATTCATGCTCTTTAAATCAAGCTATTCCTCTCAAATTTATTTAAGCATACATTTCCAATTGGGAATCATATGTCATTAGAATCACTTTTATCCCAAGTCAACACAATACGTCATCGGATTTAAAGTAAACAAAAATTAGAACGCATGTTAAATTTAAATTAACTATGTGAATTTTACATAAAAGACCATCTGTATTTGTAAAATGGTGATTTAAAATCTAAAAAAATTTAAAATGTTAAAATGGTAGGTAACCTATAGAAGGTCATTTGTTATTTGCATTTAAATAAAGGTTAAATACATGGATGAAATATCAATTTAGTTAAGTTTAATTGAAATTATATGACAACGAAGATACTTTCGTTGTTTGATATAGACATTTTTAAACAAATACTTCCCGCTGGCTATGATTCCGGCACTAATATTTTGCTTTTAACTTCCACTTTATATTTTTATGGATTACTTCAATCTTCAATTGTATGATAATGTTGCTAATTAAACAGTAAAAGCCAGCATAAAATTCCTGTACTAATGTTTTCACTTTGGTGCGATTAGTAGAAGCTGTAAACGTTAGAAATCAGTATCTTCGGCCCAGATCTCAATTGACTATTTACTGAAAGAATGAATAAGGAGGATTTTCCTGGCAAAACAGACATTAAAAAAATGTGTGTAAAGAAATTCTGACTATTTTAGTTATATCAAACATACGACGATACAGTTATAAACAACTTGAAGCATTCTTGCAAATTAACACAACCAATCCAGATTTTTGGATGTTATTTCCTCTTTTTCATTTTAATCACGTTTATTCTTAGATTAATGTTTTCTTTTTTCAAATAATTCTTAACACTTTAATTAGATAGTTGAATTATTATCAAAATGCAAAACAACAAAACAGAAGTTACCATTTTTCATCATTTGATTACATTTTAAGGCTTTTCTGAACAATAGCAAAGTGGAAATAATGTCAGTAGCAAGAAAACAATTACCGATGAAACTGAAATGGAATAATATTATATATCATCTGTGTTCTTTGCCAACACTTCTAAATGTGGACGACCAGATAAAACAATAGGTCCTACGGCAATGCTTATAATCAACTGTTGCTTATTTTTTCTAATATATACAATTCTTATTTGCACACATTTTCACTGCGTCTGATGAAAAAAAAATGAACAATTGCTTATTATCAAAGAGGAAGAAATCTGAATGGTAAGCATCACTAAATGAGTTCAGCTTCCTTACCTAATATAGTTTGAACTTTTTTCTGATGATGTTGGATTGGGCATTTAATCAGAGTTTCATTTTTCCCTGATTCTCAACAATTCCAACAATATTTTGCATTCCGAATAGAATGTGATAGGATATTCCTACTTTTACTTTAATTTTCATAAAAAAAAATGTCCAAGCGGTAGAAGAGAAGCTTTGGCTTAAATATATTCGCTAAATGCTTAGTTATGTTTTAAATTCACACGTAATTTCTATCTTAATAATGACTTGTTGTTATCTAAATGTTATTATCTTGAATTAGAAATTTAATTCAATGCTTACAAATTGATTTTCTGATTTATTTATGGATCTCCAGCACCGTGCTATACGAAGACTCTGCCTAGAAAAATGCATCCTTCAGTGTGCACCTATCGTATCATTTATTTTGAATTTTAATCTCCAGAGTAAGGATTAGCTTAGAAGCCACTATAATCCCGAAACATTCACTTCCCTCTTCTAAGTCCTATTTTCGTCTCTAAACATAAAAAACATAGAAGCTCTTAATTTAGATTCAGAAATGAGACTATTTTGATACTTAAATTTCTTAAAAATTTCCTCACAGATTTGCATGTGTATTTCTTTTCATATCCCTCTTAAATTTCCTTTACTTAATTTTTTTAATTTCTTTTTCAAAACGTTAATTTACTTCAGTCAAATAATTAATTTCTTTCATTTTGGCTTGCAGAAATAATTTACCTCTATTGGAGAAAACTCTGCAACTGTTCACGTATTTTTGATGTAAATTTCCCGATTTACAACTGTTTATACGTGAAAATCTTATGACCCAAATTATTCGTTTCACATACTAATTTCGAACAGGAATAATTTAATATACCTTAAATAGAAAGCTTTTGAGAACCACGCACGTTTTCGATGAAACTATAAAGAATTGAAGTTTTAAAATGCTGTAAATAAACTATTTGATTATTTAAAGGCAATTCAAATAAATCTCAGCTGGACTGGATGCTTCACTTTTCCTGATGATTCTTGCCATTGCTTTTGATTCTGAATTTAACGCACACATCTTTCAGTTACTGACGTAAGAAAATGGTGCAATGTCATTTTCGCGTTATGTGGCTCGTTACATTTAGTTTATTTTTGATTATCCGATGCTTGCCAATCTTATGAAAGAAATAATAATTACAAACAATGAAGATACACCTGTTAAGAGAGTACAATTTGCTAACATGTTTGGATATTGGATGTAAATATTTTATTAAGCAGACCTGAAACTCAAAAAAGGTACCGAGTTTTGTCATAAGATGCAAACATTTATCAAAAGGTTTGATAAAAATTTGCATCTTGAAACAATTAATCAATTAAAATCTTAAAGTATTTTTTACGCGGGACAAACTGCTCAACAACATCAAATCAAAATATTTTTATTCAGCAGACCAAATATGCTCAAACAACTACTCATTGTGTACATTTATTTCATCATGTACATTCCTTTTCACTTACCTCCTTTTTATCCACAAGCCTTTTTTCGGATTAGAGTTCAGAAATACTGGATTATGCAGAGAGATATTTTAGGTTACAATCACATTTTTGCCTTTACTCATCTGTCCATATCAATTTATTTGCTTCATTATGCTCATTAAACTTTTGCGGTAGAAATTAAGACAGAAATTACGTTCCATTAGTAAGTGTGTCATGCGAACATATTTTGTATTTATTTTAAATACGCCCCGTTTCTACTACACCTTTTGTCTGCTTATATTAAAGTTTTTACTCTATTTGCCATTCTGCATCTTGAAATTTCAGTTCACTTGGATTGTTCACACCAGAGATAAGGTATTCATTCGCATACCGTGTGGTATGACACAATCTACCGAATTTACGGAATTCATTACTAAGGGTCAATTTTCAGAGAGCGAGACGTAAGTTTTATTCTTCCTGCGTTATCCTATCTCATTAGAAAGAAACAAAAATCACGCAATCTATTCCTATTTGGGAAAAAACGAAGAAGATAAAGTTTTTGCAACGAAAAGTATTTTTCCTAATCTCCTCTTCTCAGTATTTTCTTGTCAATCGAACAATGAAAAGGAAATCATCTGAATAGTTTGACATATAAATTCTTAAAATTGGATGAAGAGCAAGAGAGAGGGAAAATGTTATTGTTATTCTGTTGAAAATATCATATTTATCTTCGATATAATGTGATTATTCAGCGAAGCTTCAACGTCATTGATGCAGCAGCGAATTGATATTGCGAAATGTCAAGAACCAATTCTTTTTTCTTAGTAAAAAATGTGAAGCATGATGATAAACTGAAAAAATGAAATTATGAAGTAGGTGAATTTGAACAGTTAGAATTATCAATCTAGATTGCTGTGCAATTTTGATAAACGACATTTTTCTAATTTATCTGAACTGTGCACTTTTGCTTTAATTTTTTTCCGGATAAAGTTCAGTTTTTTGGATAAAAGGAAACAATTATTTGCGTATACTCGGAAGAACGGAAACAATGAATTGGATAAAAATTGTTAGGAAACTATGACGCGTATCAAATATATTTGAGAGCAAGCAAGAAAAAGCTGTCCACCTACATATTGAAAAGCCTTTGTAAATTATTGGTAAATCACATACTAATGAGGTATGATATATAGATTAACTAGTAATGGAAGTAGAATTTTAGGACTTGGGAGCAACGCCGAGACGATATTGTTGTTGTTACGGTATGGCTGATAATGCTTATTTATGCGCTTGTTTCGAATGTTCTCATTCTGATTGGTATTGCACGCAATAATTCTATGAGATGCTCAACGAGGTACTTTTTAGTGCTGTTGCTATCCGTACCCACTGCTTTTACAATTATTTTGCTATAATCATTTAATTTATTGATATCCAGGATAAAAAGATAACTATAGGTTTTGTGTTACTGTAGAAATATTCACTTCCAAGATTCTTTCAGATGATAATGATTTAGACCTACAATTCATTTTTATTAATTCAAGAAGTTCATTCTGATGTTGGATGGTTAAGAAGCCGTGATTTACAAGCTCATCAAATAACATTACCACAATTATCCAAGCATCTAATGCATCTTCTAGATGTTGACATAAGCGCAATGGATAGATGACTTTCTTACTCTAACTTCAATATTCCAAGTTTCCATTAACTATATGAGTGATAAAGCATCGTAGTGTTAGATGGTCACGAAAAGTGCGTACTTTCTATAATTGCACGGAAGAAATAGCAATCAGAAACTGGAAGTTGTGGATGGATATGAATTAGTTTTCTGAACGAATTTACTCTTTCTAATTATTCTTTCTTTTCGATACGATTCCACATCATATCATTAATTCATTAGCAGTTTATGCCATATAATTCTACTAGACAATGAAATCTCTAAAAAATCCTAAGTTCCATAAAACATCATATTTCTCAATAACTTTAGATAAATAGGGTTCTGTCTAATTGCACATATACTACAACTATGCTTCATTAGAATAAGAGAACCAGGTCTAGGCTATGGAAGTAGATACTTCTGAAATGTATTTAGAAGAGTAAAATTTACTTCTTAATGCCTGAATTCGAGAGATTTTCCAACATTATTGCAAATATGAAGTGCCAATCCAAATAATATTGCAATAATTTTTCGGAAAAATATTCAATTTTTTTTTTACAACTTATCTTCACCACGTCTATATGTCTTATTATGCTAAAGAGATGAAAGCAATTATTTTGCTGAGCTTGTGATGGAATTTAATCCCAACCCCTTTATGAGGTCGTAACAAAGCTTCTTGAGTCGTAACAATTTTGTTGAAAGACAGTACGTCCAAAGATCTGTTTAAAAGCTGTTATCCAATAAGAGCTAAAAATCTGTTGTAATGGTTTGCATTTCGAACCGTCTCTCAAATCAACTCAATGAAGCCCAACATCTCTATTTGTATGCGAATGGATCCAAAAGGCGAGAAAATGAAGCAACAATTCAGGTTTAAGCCTGCATTATGCAAAACAATATAAATTACCTATACGTCAGAAACGAAATTCGAATGAGAGAAAAGTGTAGTTGTCATTTGAAGATAGCTTCCTCTGAAGATCTCTAAAATAGCGAAAAGAATACTATAGAAACACTAACGAGAAGTTCAACAGTATGTGCTACTCAGTAATAGAAGTAGAAGGTAGCAAGAAGAAAATGTCACCCTATCAATAACCGATTGAAGCACCACAGAATAATTGACGATGCTGTAATTCTATGAATCAAATTCATTTCTCGCATCGATATGCCAGCACTTCAACGTTACTCTTCTACACTGTAATGAAAGGAAAACTTCCAGTAGTACCATCTAATGAGCTCGTAAAGTGATGACATTAGAAGAAATGATTTAACCAGCTGTTTTTTGAGAAAACATAATATTGTAATAAAAATACGAATAATTAGAATTGAAAAATCTATCTCATTCTCATTTAATCATAGCAATTTAGACACTTCGCAATTAACTAAACTTTTAGGAATATAGAACAACAGGATTAATGCGCCTTTTAACTTTTAACTTAGAAAGAAATATGTATGGACTTCGTTGTGTCTTTTGCTGTGGAATAGAATGATTATGATGCGATAGGTGATAAACTTTTAAGAGTATTTTTGGGGAAAGGTGCTTTTGATGTCATGCAAGTAAGAAAAAAACCAGATTACAGCTCAAATAATTTCAGTGTATAGCAATTACATGCTAATAAAAGAATTATAAATAATAACCTTATTTATTACTCTTTTATTAGCATATGTAATCGTCCATAAATCTTAAAAACATGAAGAAGTTGTTTGCTCAGTTTATTTGCTGAATAAGGAGTGTGATGCAAATTACTGTTTGTGGTCTGATAATTTTTAAAATAAGTCAGAAAAAATTTTGATTCATTAGATGATCAAATGGTAAGAATAGCTACTAATGCGATTAATTTTGCTTCATAAAATAGTGACATGAAGCTAGTAAGTTTATAATACATCCCAATGATATTCTACATTTGATATTTTTTATTAAAAATATCTTAGATCCTTCATGATTTTTGCTATTATGTTTTAATTATTTGAAAATGATTTTTTTCACCAGTGATCATTGAAGGAGTATCTATATAGCTGATGGTTGTGTAGTAATGTAGATTTATAGTTTGCTGAAATGAGAAGGAAGAAAAAGAGTCTCGGATTTGCTGAATGAGTGATGAAACATTTCCAGTGGAATTCATCTCTCTGCCTTTTCTAAACTATTTTTGAATTCCTTGAAATTGTTGAAAAGAGGAAATTGCTGAATAGCTTGAGGCATTTCATTTTTAAATGACATCTCTCATATAAATTAATTTACTTGCATGCATTTCTACGGAAGAAAATATGGAGAAATTTTAATCAAGATTATCAGTGAAAAATCTATGAAACTTGTTGCTAAAAAATATATCTCGTGACTACTCAAATTGAGAGTGATTCAGAAAGGAATGAGTAATCAAAATAGTAGGCCACAAACTATAGTTTAAACCTAAAAAGAGCAAAATTCCAACAATCGTTCAAATCATTCTAAGTAACATGCGAACAAAGATTTTCGGCTCGGAAGTGTTTTTTTTAGCGTGAAAGAATTGAATCTTTAATGAATGAAACGTATTGTTCAATAATGGCAACTGTTTCTTTTCTTTTTTTGGAAAGAGGTAAAGAGAGCTATTAGTCAGCTTTCTTTATAATTTCATATCATAATTCGATTCGCTTCATTTGTAATTTACTTCTGAAAAACTTCTACCACATATTTCTGCGACTATTACAAATATATATATATATACAATTTCAGCTACTGGTTTATAACATCGTTGGCTGTCTGCGATGTAACAATGGTAATGATTAGTTTAGCTCACCTTGTGCCGGCGACAGCTTTTCATGGTGCCTTTCTAGATTTCCACTCGGTTCGCAATGTACTTATGATATTCTTCTATGATCTTTTTTGGTATACAGCTGTTCTGCAATTAGGACTTATGGCATGTAACAGGTTTGTCGAATAAGTTTTGAAAATTTATCGAAAATTCAAGTTTCCTGCGAAACAAATCACAGATCTTTTGACTATTATATTCTTTCATGGACGCATTTATGTTTTAGATTGAACAAATTTTGAGTAAAATTCACAATACTAACGTTCGTGACGAAATAAGTTCAATTTCCATATTTAGTTTTTCCAGGTTGAGTAATGAGACATGAAAATGTTTCCATTATTCTCGCACCTGAGTAAATTCTCACGTTTATTATTTTGAAATTAGCCAATAGAATTTTTATCCTTCCAAAAGAACAAATTGCAGATTTGTAAGCATAGTTTATCCAATGGAATATAAATGGTTATTTTCACCAAGAAAAGCATTCCTTATAATATTATTTGGTTATGTATTAGGCTTCGCTGTGTCATTGCCAACATTATTCCCGTGTTGTCATACATTATGGAACTCTGACTATTACATCACTGTCTACGATCCTATGGATACCTGGTACGATGTCTATTTTTTTAGCTTATTATATCACAAAGTTTTTGCTTAACATCGCGTATTGTTAGAACTGGAATTGAATACAATTAAATCAAAGAGAATGTTGCTATATATCAAGCTGCAAATGCGACAAATATGCGTAATTCAGAAAAAGAGAAATTAGATATTACATGGTAATATGAATGAATAATGGATATATGAAATATTTCTAAGACTCATCAAAAGTAGAAACGATAGAGAAATGAACTTCAATAATTAGTTTGTAATTTTAGGCGCGTTTATTACTTTCTATAGTTCATATTACAATAGTTATGATGAGAAGAAATTAAGTGCCGACACAGTACAAAGTAAGTGTCACGGATATTAAAGTGCGGAATAAGAGATAATGAGAGTACATTATGATAACGAAAGCTAATTGTGGATAGAAACTTCAAATTACAAGAAAGGATGAGGAAAGGAAAGAGTACCTCCCTTAAAGATTGAGCAATTAATAAAGCACTTTCCGCGCTTAGAAAAATTATTTGCAGATAATGATTTTTCCTGAGTTTTACAGAAATGCTTAAAATTAATGGAAAAATGAGGGATACTAAATAAAGTGCACTAAATACGACGATTTTTGATTTCAGTTTGATATTTACATTCTTTTTTATTGATAGATAAGAAGCGTTAAAATCAATGTTGGCCAGCAAAATGGTTGAAAAAAATTAAAGCCTATATTATGTTAGTACCATCGACATTCAAAGTAGATTTGGCTGGAAAATAATCACTACCATTCTTAGACCGCAGTCAGCCAGTGATGTTACAAACCAGTAGCTGAATTATACATCTTCCTATGATAATAATCGCAGAGATATGTGATAAAAGTTTTTCAGAAGTAAATTATAAATGACACAAATTATGATACGAAATTTTATTTTTGCTTCTGATTTTGATTTTAATATCATTGTGATTCATCATATTTTAAAGTTCTAACGATTTCATTAATTACCAAAACGGTTGAAATATGGTAGAGGAAGGCACCATATTAAATAAGAAATCAACTGAAGGATTAATTTAAAGATAATGTATAATAGAACAGAGTAAGTAAAAAAATATTGCTTTTTGTCTAAAAGTAATATTTTTATTTAAAAGCATTTATCTAAAACTAAATTGACATAATTTAAAAACGAGAAATTTTAGTTGTAATTAAAAATGATTTTGTGAGTGATAGGTTTGAAATTATTATCGATTATGATGGGACTTCCTAGATATATAAAACTGCAAAATTCAGAATTCAGGAATAGTCAGAATTCAGAATAGTCAGAAAGGCATCACTGTAAAGTAGCAAAATAAATTAAGAGGAAAAAGGATTAGTGATAATCAATAAAAACAATCCCAACTATAGGAAAGCGTCACTTACATTCTTTGACAGACAGTTGTGTAAGATAGTTGTATAAGAGTCAAGTCATTTCATTTCATTTAAAAATCTCGCTGTTTCTCTTATTTTCTCTGATGTAATTTTTTTAAATGTGTAGAACACAATATTTTTAAGGTCCTAATAAAATCAGAAATATTGAGAAAACTCAATTACTTCATGAGGTACAAACTACTGATTTGAAAATCACTGCTCACTACAAAATACTGATATATTAAATTTAAATCCTTTATTTGCTTTGATAATCATTACAATAATTTCACGATGTTGGATTTTGGTAAGTAATAATATATATTGTAAATTAAGAAAGGGTGGTTTAACATTTAAACGGAAACAGTACAAGTTTTCTCTGTAATGATTGGATCGTTATAAAATTGATTTCTATGTAGGAATTGCTTGGTTCCTGAGATTTATTGAGAGAATGAATCACAGCTACATGAATATTTGCTTCATGAAAAATGTTTTTGTCTTATTTTAATGAGATAGCATATCTCACCTCTAGTTAGTTGTGGATGGACATTCAATTTCGAGCACATGGGAGCTCAGTGAACTTCATGAAACTTGAGATTGATAATAACAACAAATAAGAGAATTTCCCTGAGGCATTTCTGGTCTCATTATTTTTCTCACTTCAATTTCATACTTGCACAACATAAGATATAGTATACAAGAAACATGATCAAATTGTGTTTTTCTTATAATTCTTTGGAAGATTGAAATAAGCGAAATAAGAACTGATAACGTAAGCAAACTTGATCTTCAGAAAATTTAATCAGGTCTTTTATTTAGCGGTCTTTAAGTCAATGCGTTAGTTAATCAAGTAGCCATTTGAAATATCAGAAAAGAGATTAAAAATAGGAAGTATTGAACAATGCCATGCGATTGAGTGAACTTTAAAAAGTAACATACTTTAATTTGATGCGCCTGCTTGCGATCTTTTGCAAACTTAAACACATATCATTTTTAGGTATAAATATATTGATATGGGTGTTAATAGTCTATCTTTACTGGTTATGATTATTTCCTACGCAACAATTATCTATAAAGTGCGGGAAAGTAGCCGAGCAATGGCCAAACATCAGTTAATGGCATGCGATTTGTTAATTATTAAATCTAATTTTTTTCTTAATTTAAAAAATAAAGAGCAGTCAATAGACTCACTATTGCACTTAATTGCAGATCCACCAGGAAACTGTGATAAACTTTTTGTCGTTATTCGGCTTTCAAACTTCTAGCAGACATCATTTAATGGTTTTAACACTTTAAACAGCTGCGCCTTAGCAAAACAAACTCTAGAAAATTTGGAATGACTTTAAAATTTACATAGAGCTTGCTGTCATTTTGCTGTCCTTTTATTTGCAGATAAAAAATATTCGCTTAGGAAATAGTGATGATTCGCACTTGAAATCGAGCAGTTTTAGGACAACACGTGGACAAATCAGTAAAAAAGAGATGAGACTTTTCATACAAGTAAGAAAATTAAAATTGTTTCGTTTTGAATTTGATATTTCTGGCTTCTGTTTTTGTTACTTCATCATTATTGTTAAGTTTTACATGTAATTTTGGCTTTAAGTTTTGATAAAAGTTTTAGTTTTTCCTGGTTTCATTGATCTTTCTACTAACTTGGACAACATGGCAATGGCTTCCTCATATATCTGAATCAAAATGGGCTTATTTTATTATGACTTCGTTATTTTTCATAAATAATTCCATCAATCCGACCGTATACTTACTCTTCAATAACCAGGTTTCCTCTTTAATCTTTTTTTCATGTTAAACATACGACAATTGAGAATGAGTTATATTTAAAAATGAATCGTTGGAACCAGTTACCAAGCTTTACTACGATTACTTTCCAAGTTTATGAATATTTTGCTTGCAGTTACGACATGAAGTAGGTCGTTTGTTATGTAATTCAAATGGAAAAACAGCTCCACGAACACATCGTGGATGTATTTTAACGTCCAATGAACTGCTCAAATATGCAGCTAAAAACCAATCAACAGTAAACAGTGGCAGTAGCAGTCAACATGATGGACATTGCGAAGCTTCAACAACGCACAGTGGACAGAACTTGCTAACAACCAGGACATCCCACACTACTGATACAAATAAAGTTGTGAGTTCAGAGACAGCTTCAATGATCGTCACAATGGCAAATAATGCTGTCACAACGGATGATAATGACGTAACAAACATAGCGATAGCAGTTGTGTGGAAAAAACCGCATCGACAGTTACTTGTTGATGATAATATCATTAATGATGAAAATGACATTTTGATTGTTTAATTTATCAATTACTCCATGTTTGTTTTACCGTTAAAATGTATGATTCATAATTTTAGCTTCCCAGTGCATTATGTTTGTTAAGGTATCGAAAGAAAAATATGGTATACATCTCACAGACCTTATGTGAAATCTTCCATTCGTTTTCATTATCCTTCAACTCCTTTTCAAAACGAGTTCCATATATCAAAGAAATAGCTCTGAACAGTGATCGTAACGTTAGAAGATTTAGATTCGCTCCATCCCTTTCGATATACCGAAATAAAATACTAAAGAAAAAATTTCGTGCAGTCCACTTTTGTTTACATTATTTACATATAATCTTTTAATATGAGCTTTTCTTAATACATTGTTATATTGTCTAAAAAGAACTGAAAAATGCATAAAGGCACGAGAAGGAAGTTATTTTCATAGCGACATAAAAAGATAATACAAATTGAGAAATCGAAAACTAAAAATCTTTAAACCGCTCTTCATCTGATGGGTGTGACAGATAAGAGAGTACATGGATGGAGGCAATGGCCTCATAACTTTTATACATTCAGTGGTGTCAAAAGAATTGATTGAAAAGTATTCCCAATATTCAAACTAATTATAGAAATCATGATTGGTTGAATGAAGGAGGAATTCCTGCGGCCAAGAACAAAGACGTCTACGAGCTGCATATAACGGACTTGCTGTACCCGGCAGTGCATATATCCTTACGTTGGACGGTATATGAACTACCATTTACCGAGGATTTGGCTGGTATCTGAGCCAATGCTTGGCATTGGCAATATCCTATGCTTTTTCGGTTTAGTGCTTAACAAGCTTCAAATACGTAACTTAAAATTTTGGAAATAACTATTTTGAATTACTATTTAATAATACAGAAAGTCTGGAGGGTAAAGAGGTGCAGGTAATAACATACGATAAGAGATTTTTTTAGCTTTAATAATTTAATAGAGAAGAGAAAATTAAAGCTGACTGTAGCTTGAGTATGCTCGACGATTTACTTAGTAGTATTGAAATAAGGTAAGGCATTTGTCGAGACGTATACAAGTTGAACTTGCAGACAAATCGAATTATACAGTGAAGGCCATTTAAATAAAACTTATGCAAGTTACATCGAACTTTGCCATGATGAAAAGTACCATGCAGGAAGAAAATGCAGTCAATACCAAGACATCATTAATTTTTTCAAAAAACAGGGAAATAATGTTGAGATAAATACTAATTAAAGCATAACAACTTAATGTAAGCATAAAAGCAGATATTAAGCCACATTTTAAATGTTTTAATACTTACATTTGAAATAAATTCAACTCATTAATAAATCATTAATGATTATAATTTCAGTAGAAAAAAATGCTCATATACGGACGATATGGATTGACGACTAATGAAGGCGAAATCCTTTGGAAGGGTAAAATATGCACTTGTAAAGTAAACTTTGTTGTTCCTAGCAATGGATTTAAAGGCGTTATACTCATAAAATGATTATATGGCATGAGTTAACTTTATCTGAAATACAATAGGCAATGTTCTTTTTTATTAGAAAGTGAATAAGTAAAGAAAATTTTAATTTCTTGTCAGTTTTACAGTTCGGTTTGGATTTAGACCATCGCTAGACGCATTTGTTTTTGGCTACATTGGAGATAAATACGGCAGAAGGAAAATTTTATTAGCTTCTGCAATACTACTTTTAATTTCATCCATTGTAACTGCAATGATATTTAATGCTAAAGAGATAGGAATATTTTCCTATATTGCTTCTGATTCGCAGAATAGTGAAAGGAATGGCAACAGGTGGAGAAAAAAATATCAATCCAACTTTTTAAATAAAACATTCAAGTGATAAAAAAAATCGAAGTTCTTTAGGTAGGATGAAAGCTTTCAATAGTGCGCAAAAAATCCACAAGTGAAAATCACGAAATTTATGGTTGGAGGTGCTTTCTATTTCTCTTTTATTACGGGCATAATGGGATTTTTAATAACATACATAATAGAGGAGAGCTTAGCATACAAAATTCACAGTGAACGTCTGTTCCATCCATCGTTTCTAAAATCGAGAATTACTTAAGGAGTATAAAAAAGAACTTGTGATAGCAATTGGATTGGGTATTGTCCAAAATACAACTGTCTGCTCAGCAATTATGTTTTATTATGCATCCGTTAAAGGATTTGTTAGGTATCGATTTTAAAAATGCAGCAAGAATCATGGTTGAAATAATATTTGGAGTGTCTGCATTGTTGCTTGCAATACTATCTGATAAAATGAAAAAAAGTGTAATGGTTCCTAGACTAATAACTTTACCAATCTATCCGCTCTTATCATACGATAACCATTATTTCATCAAGCATATCAATACATTATTCTTTTGAAATATATAATTCTGTCTGTTCCAGTAGTTTATAGAAAAAGCTAAAAAAAATTTACACCAGGTATTTATTTACCTCACCATCTGTGACTAGCTTGATATTTTTACTTCAAATCAAAGATGTAGACAAAAAAATTGATAGGTGGAACCTTCTTTTTAATAAGAAGTCTTCATACTATGATCATCTCAATCCAATATACTCAGAATTCTATCCAATTTTTATGTTTTCATTGATAAAGTAAAAATATTCTAATTTAAGTAAAATTAGCGAATGGTTCTATCCCACTGTAAGTAAATTCTATTATTATCAGATAGAGCTAAAAAATACTGATTCCCTTCCTGTTAAGACGTTAATTCTACTCTTGCAACACTTTCAGTGACCCTAATCAGTCATTTTAATTTCTTTTTTTAACTTTGAATCGTCTAGACACACAAAAATTAATTCAACGGTTAAGCAACGATCACACCTTCGAAGGTGAAAAGAGGAATTATTTACTAAGATTTCTATAGCATAAATTTTAAAATACAACAATGTTCAGATACATTATAAAGCTATTCCCTTTTTTCCCTACAACATTCTTCATAAATCACGCTGATGCACAGCTCCCAATACTCAACATCATCCAAAATCGTTATTGAAGATTCAAATGCTAAACATCCAACTTTCCGTCATAATACAATAATATAACATTCAAAATACGTAACAATCGTGCACCATGCAGATGATTTATTTTGCTAGTGACGTATTCCCGAAGATATTAAACAGTTCTGGTCTTTTGTTTCAAATACTTCGCTTTAAAAGCATCAGAGCATTCTTTTTAATTCTCTTACGTTCAAAATAATTTAAAATCACTGCTTTCTACATTTCAATTTCAATTAGCTCTTCAGCAAAAATTATTGAACTGAGTATGTGACGTGAAACTCTGAAATGAGTATGTGAAATACTATTCAAAGTTACTAAAGAACATAAGCCACAAACATAAATGAAACATGTTGTCAATGTCCTCTATACTTTATTTTTAACCGAAAATTCAATTAATTTATTCAATTAGTCTGCATTTTAATAAATAATATGCATGAAAGCAGTAAAAAGTAATAAAACAAACAAATGCACTAGACACTATTCACCGATTATCATTCGGCAATCCTCTAACATAAGTCAATAAATCAACGATATTAAAGAGGATTTTTTTAGAAAGGGAATTTACAACACTGAAGAAAAAATGAAGGAAACTAAATATTCATTAGCCACTGTTATTAAAAAACAATACCTTCCATATTTCAGAAAAAAAAGTTATTTTACAACAAAAAACCATAAGAAGCTTGTAGAAGATGTCGAACAAAAAACAACGTAAAAAAGCAAAAATGCAAATTCTTCTAAACTAGGATTAATCGAATCGATAATAAGAAGTGAAAATTGTGTGAAAACTGATATAAAGATTTGCAAAATTTGATAATACTTGAACTGCGTGAACGCCAAAAAAAGTTCGATAACATTCCACATATCTCATCCCATTAAAATATTCCATTTGTGTACTGTTAAAAAATTAATATACCGAAAACAAATTAAATTAGACATATAGAGAGTCAAAACGAACAAAAAAATTAAAATGCTATAACCGAAATAAACAAAAGGAATTAATAATGTACGGCAATGAATTACATTCTGCTACTTCAATATTCTTTTATATATTGATACGTGGGTCTCCAAAACGTTTCTTGCATAATACCATATTCAAAAAATAGTATCCCTTTCAAATCTGACTTGTTCGCCATGATCGGTTTAGCTAATTTGATTAAAAGAGCCAAGAAAAGGTATGGAAGCAATTGTGAAGCTCAGGAAATTGAAACTTTTCAATAAGCAACAATCCTATTCACTAACTGCTCTTCAGCTTTCCCATCGAATAACATGAATGTTAGTATAAATAAATTATAGAACAAATATTAAAAATTATTCCGATAAATGCTTGAGGATTGTTCTTTTTTCTTATCGAACAGAAATTGAATGTTTTCTAATTCAGAAAGCTCAAAAATAAACCCCATCTTCATTTTCCTCAGAAGTTTTTTTTTTTTCTACAATTGAATGACCCAATTTAGCACTTTCCGTTTACACACAAGAGAAAATTTAGATCAAACAATCGGCAGCGAAATTCCTTTTTATTTACATTTTGATTCTACAGGAATTACTGTCACACGGGAGGAAATAAAATCCACTACCTTGAATTTCTCACCATTACGTAATCTTAGATCCTTTTTGAAATATTACGAAATAGATCTATGCAATTCTAATTACCGAGTTTTACTGACTTGATCTAGTATTTCGTCCCAAAATCTTATCTTTATCAAAATACATTTGCTAATATGAACGCTGAACGTTAGAGAGAAATTTGAGACTATCCATGGGTAATATAAAATGTAAAACGAATCACATGAGGGATTAGATGGAAATCGGTTCAACGCTACCATAGCTATCGTTGGTGATTCTGTAGCATATTTCGAATGCTTGTCCCAATGTTATTATTATTTCAGTTGCTACATCCTACAAAGAAGCTATCCAAAGGAAACACACGATTTCACATAGTCAACAAAATCCTAGCTTTTCTATATATAATACCTCTAAATTTTAGTTTTCTATTAAAAATTGCTAAATTTTGAAACTAAGGTATTTCAAACCAAGAAATATGTTCCACTAAAGCTCTACATGGGACCAGAAATTGTTCCAACTTACAGCTGTCAAGACGCAAAATACATGACAGAAATGGCGATCTCCATCTTGCGATATGTACGCGAAACAATTCAGATCTCTTTCATCTTGACAGACTATTTGTATCTGCGCTATTTCATGCTCGACAGTAAGTTGCTGAAAGCATTATAATAGAACACATAATGTGGAAATGTTATTTTGAACTAATTTGCCAGCTTTGTGTCTTAAAGGAGCAAGTTGATAAATCCATAAGTGATCAAAAACCTTTGTGATAGCATCAAGTACTCGAACACCCGATACTGAGATTTCCAACAAAACATGAGGAACTTTCGCTATTTCGCGAATACCTCTCTGAAAAAAAAATAAATAGCTGAATAAACGCTGTTTTACGCTTAAGGATGAGTAACTGCCAACAGAGTATTTTACTTTTAACTTGATCATAGCTCTTCGAGAATCCTCTGTCTCTTCAACATTTGATATTTCCATTGATCCAAGATAATGAGCTGAATATGAAATGCAGCTGTCAATAAGCGTATTAGACGAATGCTGCCATTCGGTCTGACGTCCTCCAACAATCACCGAATGAGGTATTTGATTACTTGATGATGACTGCAGCGTACTTCTAAACTTCCAGATTAGATTCATGGGCTGTTTTTTGCAAAATTTACCATGTTTTTCAGTTTCATCATACTTTTCAAATTCAATTCATCCCGTTATTCTCAAAATGAGAAAAACAAGGTTTTATGATTTTCCTGAAAGCTACAAAGTTCAAAATAAAGCACCTGCTCTCTTGTCCACTATCCGCTTCTTCTTCCTGCGCTGCCGCCGCTCGTTCTGCAGCCCTTTGGCGTCGTTCTTCTTTTGCTTTCTTCAACGAATTTAAAATTCGCTTTTGATGACCAAGTTTTGTGATACCAAGAATCTAAAAATTATGCATGCTACGAGGGAGGCAAAGCGAAGCATAAATCAGAAGTAACAAGCTGTTTACTTTCAAATGTTTCCGCGTTGAGTCCACTGCAAAGACAATCAGCATCGACGTCAACCCACCACTTACAAAATGACCAAGATAATCTTCCAATTCCAGTGAATGCAACCAATCCGAAACATATGTAAATGAATCTGAAGAAAATTAAAATAATTGAAATTAAAAAAGTTAAAAATTGTCGTTTTTTCGAGAATAAATTTGGCGACAAAGACTTCAAAAACATGAAACTAACTTGCACTTGGGATATAAACATTTGGGTAGTTTTCCAAATACATCCCAATTTGGTGTTGTGTTGACTTATCAAACCCGATTTCCTGCATAGAAGCACGATCGAGCGTTGACTGCTACAAATAATAATAGTCGACACAAGTCGTAGAATATAAGCCTCCTACGAAACCGTTCGGTTTCCAGTTGTTTAAAATACAACGTTACCTGATTTTCCAAAGAAGACATACCATATGATCGATACTGTCAAAGCCATTAATTTCGAGAATTTCGGCTATTTCATTTGCTCTGGGATTAGGTATCCCAACACAAACATTTAGCCACTCAACAACAGCATTTACTCCTCGCTGCAAGAAAAAATGCCGTTTAATATAATAAAAGTTAGAGGTAAACCTTTTTAAAACTTAAAATTCCAATTTATCACAAACTCTAAATCAGTGAAAGGAACCTATGCTGCTTCGGCAAGAGAAAATCGACATCATCTTCAATTACATAACTGTTTAATTTTAAAGCACCGCTACGTCTTCAGCCGATTACTGAGAAATAGAATCTCGAGACTTAATTATTTCAGCTATTCACATGTTGATTTTTCACAATTCTAAGGTCCAAAAAATAACATGATTCTCCCAAAGTTTAAGTGATGATAACTGATTATTCGATTAATGACCTTAGTGCTAATCGGTTGCTTATATCTTTTGTCAGCATCGAATCCAAGTGACTGTCTGTTTTGCATTGTTTGTGGTCCATTTAGCTGTAACGTTAACGCTTGAGATCTTCGGTCTCTGAGGTAAACGGCCACTTTCGGTTCATAATGAGCTGCAAACACCGATTCCCGACAAATTGCGCCACCAAATGATTCCATTATTTCACTGATCTGATAAAATTTCTTTTTTACAAGATTCACAACGAATTGTTTTTATTGCTTCCTCAATAATTTTTCAGAAATTCACATATTAGATAATGAAACTTTATTGAAACAGATGAAATGATAACTAAAAATCCACCTTCTTCCACTCAACACTTTCATCTAAAGAACTATGCTGGGCGGAAACCTGTACACTGCTATTCAGTTCTTCCCTATGTTGCTCGCTATCGCTCGAGATGGATAATTCACATACTTCTACAAAATAAAAAAAGTTGAAGAATGGGAAGCAGAGACGTCTGCATTTATGAAGATGCATATCTATCTCTTTCTGCAATATTGTTAAAACATAATTTTTGATCATAAACTCTCACCCTTACTAATACTTCCATATGCCGGAATAGAACACGCAGTTCGTAAACGTACTTCCACCGAAGAAAAAGATTGATCATCCATGCTGGAAGCGCTTAAGTTATGGAAACATTTTGGTTTTAGTAAAAAAATTCCTCCGACAATAATATTTCACCTGGATTGTTTGTAAAACTGACTGCGTTCCTGCGACGGAGAAATTATTGATGGCGGTGTAGAAGAGACGTGAGAAATTATCGGTAGGGAACATGAAGACGCTAAAGTGCAGTCTGACCCCACTGAAATCCAGATTTATTTTGCTCGGTTAAGTGAATAATGAAAATTACCAACATGATATGTTTCATTAAGAGATATGGAACCTGTTAATGATGGTGATATTGTGTCCTTCTGCGTATGCTGTGATCTTTTGTTTACAGTGGGAGACTGTGACAACCGATGCATAACGCTATCCTAAAACTGGAAATGTCTTGTACTTGAAAAATATTAAACCCTACAAATCCATACAAAATAACCTTCGTTACAAGGATATTTCAAACCTGACTGCAAAGGAAATGATGAATGCGAGATTCGGTAGTTTCAGGACTTGGAAGATGATTAAGCTCAGACTGGCCATTATTAGTATTTGCTCCCTTTTCATTTACTGTTGTTATGATTTCCATGCAACTCGCCAACGCACTCTAAAGTGATTTCGCGCTAGCATAAAAAAAGCCATGAATAGAAAAAAAAAATTGAAGAAAGAAAAACTCATTAAATAATCACCCTTATTGAATGATTTGCATTAAGAGCAGCTATCATAGAACTACGATCTGGTACAGAAAAATCATCATTCAAGATGCGTGAATGCTTTCTCCGTTTACTCTAAAATGAGATTTATTGACCTGATTTTCTATATTTGTTACTGCTTTGCAAAAGCGTAACAAATATCAGTAGATCACAAGAAGTTTTCTAGTGTTTTCATTCTCTCTCAGCTAAAACTGAAGCTTACGCTAAGTATCGCAGTATATGAGACATGACCATACAAATACCCAGTTTTAAATAAATATGGCTATATTCTTAAACTTACCTCCTCCATGGGATACCTTTCCGGAGAATTTTGTATTGAAAGAATGCTAGCTGAAGCTGACATAGAAACCTCTTCAGGAAGTGCTAATGGTGCTCGACCTTGAGTTAAAGAAGCTGTTCCGGATGGAACACCGTTGCTTTGTTCCCCAGGAGATAATGCTAAATGCAGAATGACATAACTTACTGCTAAAAAAAATTTGCATTTAGAATTACTGATGATTAATAAAAAACTAGTCTAGTTCCATTCCATCTCTAATCATAACTTTAAAAAATGAAAAGTACCCTAGACTGCAGAAAAAACATACAACGTTCAAGAGTTGAGCAAGCAAAAGTGATGATGGATGATGGGCTTTCTGTCCGATGTGAAGAACTTGGCGGACTATGCTTAACAATAAGACCATTGTTTTTGTTTATACAAGCCTCGTGCGTTTTAGTTTTCCGAGGAGTTGGTTCGGGTTTCAATGTTTTCTCTAATATGGGCAAACGTTGACGGTTTGGTTTCACTGAAAATAAATTCAATTTCATATTCTCGCATGCTTCAAATCTGGTTCGTGCTAAATTCAAAAATGATATTAAATATGTGATTTCTTACCAGGTGGCATAGTCTGTGTACCACCACTTCTAATACTACAAGATGGTATACCAACATTTTCACCGCTAGCTTCACGTACAGATTTCGTTTCGCACACATGATGCCAACGTCGATAATCTGAAAGCAGATTTAGTATCAATCTTTGATAGCACTATAGTAAAGGACAGATTTTTGCTTCCCAGCAAAAAATCATTGTGCTGTATAGAAAAGATAAAAAAAAGCTGTTAAATATCTGGTTACGCGGCACATTGTCATAGGTTAAAAAAGGATGTGGTGGACTTGTCACTTTACCTGAGTTAAATTTTTTTACTCCACAAAATTTGTGATGCACGAGAAAAAATCCAAATTAATGAAAACTCACCAGGTGGTGGAGCATTATCGTACACAACAAGGTTACGTGGCACATTGTCATAGGTTAAAAGAGGATATGGTGGACTTGTCACTTTATTATAAGACCCAGAATGTTGAGATTGCCAAGTATCGTATGACAGTGGAGTCTGATATGAACACGATATTGTTGAATCTGAAATGAAACAATTTAAAAAAAAATACAGGAGCAAAAAAGAAAATCCTATTCAAGCAGAAAAACGAAAGCGCAAATAAAGTGCTTCCACTAAAACTAATTAGCTGTTAGAGCTATATTTAAGTTAATTTTTCATGCAATTTTGGTATGAAATTTAGTACTTCCTGCGTGGAAAAAACCTGTTATTTGTTATCCAAAACATTTTTTAAGTTATGGTTTTCTAATTGCGTTAGCGAAATAGCTTTTGTACCTGAATTAACTGATGTTCGACCAACTCCCATCCTCGGTAAAGGAATTCCATTTCTCTGAAGGGTATGTCGATACCTATGTCTCGGCAGCACGATAGCAAACCGCGATACGCTGTTTTCTGGGTTAAAATCTTTAGCTTGATCTGGCGATTGTTGTGAACTGAAATATATCAGTGCAGAAAAAACAACCAAATGTACAAACATAACATAATGAGAATTTAAGAGAGGACATACAAACAATCCGAACAAAAATATTTCAAGTCTTACCTAGACTCATTCTCAGGTATCTCCACGCGAGTAGCTGATAAAGGCAGAGTTGAAATATTATCCAGATCCTGTTCATCATTGTCTAATGTAACCACATCAGCCTGAAAAGTTTTACAGAATTTTTTTAATAAATACAAAAAATTTCAGAATCGCTATTATAAAAAGAAATACCACTATTGATGATGGTGGATAATAACTATCAACGTCCGAAGTGGTATCAGTCCTATAAGTTGAACTGTGCTGCATGTGATTTCGGGATGCTTGAAGCCTAGCTGAAGCAGAAAAATATATTTCATGGAAGAAGATCATGCTATTTGATAATTCCATATTATTCCAAACATTTCTAAGTACCTGTAGATAATTCTGGTATCGGTTTCCAGACAATATCTTTCGGGTTAGCAATATACTTTGGGCGGAACGGTAAATTTAAGTAAATCGAATGATTCTCCGCATTGGCTTCGTCATTCTGATGATCCTTATAATTCTGTATGTAAGCTGTAAAATGTCACCAGTTAACACAATACATGTTGAGATTAATAAGTTTCAGGAAACCGCCTAGACAACATAGAACCAAAAAGAACCTTCGATGAGCTTGCGACACTCTGACCACCCTTCTCGACTCTGTATCACCTGCGTAAGATCCGAAGCCTTTTCGTTTTCATGTTCTGCTAAGGTTTCTAACACAGTTCGCCCTTGTCCATCACGGGTATCAATACTGATACCTACAACCTCAGAGCATTCAGAAATATTACAAATTTTTTTTAGAATTATCAAGACTATATTATACAAAAAATATCAATTGGAATTATTCTCGTCCAAAAACTTCCAAACAAAAAAAAAACAAGAGAACAATTCACATATGATTAACCTTGTTCAAGCAGCAACTTGACAGCTTCAACTTTTCCAAATAATGCTGCGACATGTAATGCACTACCTTCTTCGGTAACATAGTCAAGATCGAAACCGGAATGACATAGTATTTGGAGACAGTCAATGTGACCATGACGAGCAGCTGCATGCAATGGATATACCACTTGAGCTAAATGTCGTGACCTTCCTGGATCTGTGGTAATACACTCTGATGCACTCTAAACTTCAAAATAATATAAAACCAAACATGTTAACTCAAGTTATGACTTTAATATTTCTAAACCTAACCTGCAATGCTAGTTCCGGACAATTACAGATGAGTAAGCGACACACATTAGCTTTCCCAAGTCGCGCAGCTACATCTAAAGGTGTTTCAGCGCGTGCATTCCTCATTCTGGCGTCTGCATGCTTCTGCAAAATATTTTCATGACATATGATTTTACTCCATCTATTTTTCAACAAACAAGAATTTTGGTTCAGAACTGATAGATTTCCTATAATTCGTCTCCAGCCCACATCAATGAACTTCAAATTAAAACATACAGCAAGCAAAACAGTAACAACTTTCCCATGACCATGTTGTGCGGAAAGATGCAGAGGCGATTCTTTAGCATTGTTCACTGCATCAACTGTATTTGGTTCAGCATTAATTAAAGTCTGGAATATATATTGTAAATATAAGGAGTCCGGATTTAAATTTTTGATAGATTACAAATCTCAAAATATGCTTAATTCGCTATTAATGATAATTACCTGTATAACCTCAACATGTCCATTCCATGCCGCCAGGTGTATTGGCAAACATCCTCGCCGATCTTTTATCCGTGCCATTTGCGAATCGACATTCAGCAAAATGCTGACTATCTTGAAAAAATTAAATTTACAAAAGACATGGTTGTAATAAGTTACACTAAAGTCTTAGATATAAGAAGTTAAGAGAATTAATTGCACCTCTTTATGTCCAAGTAAAGCGGCAAGATGTAGCACTGTATAACCATTCGATGGATCTACAATTGAACACAGCCATGCTGAATGTGATGACGTCGATGTACGCAAAAAGCTATAATATTTTAGAAAAGTTATTATCGTGCTTAAAACCTTTTACTTTGGAACGTACATTACAACGTACTTTATCGATTCTAGAGAATCAGTAATGGAGTCTTCTTATCAATAACTTACCATTTGAAAATCTATTTTAAAATACTCGAAAAAAGAAATGAAAGATGAAGAAAATTTACTTCAGCGGTGTCCGTGGCCGCTTGTTGCGCCTGCTTAATAGCCAAGTTTGCACCTTTTGAGCATCTCCCCGTCTTACAGCTTCAAAAAGTTCCTATAAACACTATTCCAATAGGAAACAATAACACATATATAAGCTATAACATTGTGCGCTTCTCTCTATTTAAATACCGGAATGAAGTGCATGTGTATATAATATTAGAAATAGAATCACAGAGTCTTTCCAAGTCTTTGTTAATTAGAAAGCAGTTCATCCGCTGCACCCAGTTCTTTTATATTTTCTTTAATGAAAAAGGAACTTACTTGCTGAACAGAGTTAAGCTCTTTTGGTCCCATCGTTGCATGACGGTAGAGCTCCACTAAATTATTTAAAAAATAAATTTTTATAACTTATGCTGTTACAAAATCACGTCATCATATGTAGCAGAACTGCCATCCCTAAAATAAGATGTGAATTTCAAAAGTATAAAAGACAAAAAACTTGAAGAGTTTTACAATTCAACCAGGTTTAACTCGCACGACGAATTTACATTGGGCTATAGAATATAACCTTATTAATCAATCAAAAGCTAATTTTATCGATAAATCGAAACATACATCTCGGCCGCAGTGAATTATGAGAATGTCTTAACATTCATATAATTTCTTTCACATGTCCTGCAGAAGCCCAGTAGTATGTTAAATTTCTGCATAATCAAATTCAAAATTAGATTCAAAAACAAACACGAACTTTTTGACTTGATGATTTTAAGTACGTAAAAGAGAGGAATATCAAGAAACAAAATTTTAAATGAAATAGAAATTATGGTATATAAATAATATTCGAAAAACTGGAAGTATTTTGTGTTGCAAACTCTGAATAAGACAGCGTTTTTCTCATTGTACATTGCAATGTCTCTTTAATTTAACCGACAAAACAAATATCTACAAGAGACAGCTAATCAGTTTAGAATTCAGAAAATGGAAAAAAAGAAAATTAAACGAGAAGTTAACAAGTAGAATGACGACTGTGACTCAATGAATAACCAGAGAGTTTCACTCGAGCAAAACTTTATCGTTCAGCAAAAAATTATTTAAATAATACTGAAAAATCAATCAGCAAAAATTAATATAGCTGTGCATGGAAATTTCACTCGATAAGATTTACACTTTTGTCACTTCATTTCTTTGATAATCTGGGATGGTCGTCTCTTCTACTTCAATAGAGAACGAAGATGAGTATAGAAGAATCGAAAAAGAATAAAGTGAAATAGCTGAGGGAAAAAAGAGGTCATATAATCTCTAAAGCTGCGGTAAAATGAAGTTACCAAAACTTTAACGCGAAAAGAAACACATGAAATTCCGTGAACCCAACGCAAAATGTGGTAAAAAACTCCCTCACTCTAATTAGGAATAAATTTTAACTATAAAATGTACAGTAAGGCAGACATTGAAAATGTATGAGAGAACTTCTTTCTATAAAGCACATCGCCGGAAATTCAAGCAAAATGATGAATTCTAAATTTTGGATATGCTAGAGTCAGAGGAAATTGTCCTGTATCTACTTTATTAACAACATAATAAATCAATTTGTTAGAAACTAAATTTCTGTTCCATTCAACACTTATTCAATCATTTTCTTCTGGCAAAAGTACATTCGGCGAGTTCTTAACTGCTCGTTGTACGGTATTACTATACAGCTTTGAGCTTCATAACCTACAATCAAGCTTTCACACTTACACCGATTACCACTTTTAGATTAATCACCACTTAACCTGAAATTAGGGGCTCTATTGACACGTAGTATAACAACTAAACATCCCGCACTTCTGTTCCCAATTCCAAAATTTGTTACAAAACTGCTCGAAAACGGAAACAATACCGATCGATTAAGGTTGTCCGGTGGCAGCTGTCTATGTGTATATGTGTATGAGTGTCTGTATATGTATGTGTATGTGTATGTGTGTGTGTGTGTGTGTGTGTGTGTGTGTGTGTGTGTGTGTGTGTGTGTGTCTGTCTGCCTATTCCCGTGTTGTTACATTGTATTGACAGTAGGGTCATTTAACTTGAAAAGACGATGCGGTGGCTGATTGGGAGGTAGTGCTGTTATGCCATGTTAATGCAATGTATAGATTATCAGGATACGGACAAGCGTAGTACCGGTAAGTGATAAGAGACAATGTCTGGTTCACACTTGTCCTTCAGTTATAATTTGAAATTTCATTAATTTTACAAATATGAAGAATTAGAAAGGATTATAATTTGATAAGCAATTTCCATAGTCTGACTGTTCGTATGAGTAAGAATTAAAATAAGATTTAAGGAAGAGGTAACAGATTTGAGAGCAAAAGAGTACAAATGGTTTAGAATAACTGCATGAAAAGGCTTCTCGAACCGAACCTCCTCAACACAATCATCAATACGGCGAATTTCCAATGTTTTTCCTCTTCACTGAAAAGCTAAGACCAAACTTCACTTCGACTCTAGTATTCTTCGCTGACTTGATAAGATTGGCAAATGTGAATTTCACAGAAAACATTACTTTCTCTATCCATTGGTAAACAACACGACGATTTCACTTGTATACTCTCTCAACGGATTTCTATTTCGTGATTATTTTTGTCCTTCAAACTATCCTAAAGAAAAAGGATTTAGCTAGTGAGAATGATGCGAAATTCGCTGAAGTATTTAATTTAGATTAAGGGAATAAAAGCAACTATCAACTGTCAAACACTGTTAAAAATTAACATTATGAACAGTTAGGTTAGGCATAATTGAATTTAAGGTAGCTATTGGGGTTTTATTGAATTTAAGACAGTTATTAGGGTATCCAAGGTCTTATTGAAATTCAGTTCGGAATTGACAAGAAAGTTACAAATAAAAAGAATAACAAATCCGCGGAATTCCTTTCGCACAACTACTTCAAGGATACCAACATATTTCATGTTATTGTGCAACGTCTGCTTTCTGTAAATAATTGCAGACGATGCTATTTATAGTTTTACTGTATGGAGATGGTATGAAAAGAATGCATTCAAAAAAACCAAAAAAAAATGGGAAAAGTCGATAATTGGATAACTTATGTGATGCTTGTTAAAAGCGAAAGAATGACATGAACGCAGGCTTAAAAACATGGAAATGCCAATTGAAATTGAAATTTGAATTGTGCTATAGCTTCAATATTAGCAAAATTCATAGCAAAGAGTTTGGAACTACGAATAAGAAGTAGAAACAAAGTTCTATAAAAAACATATATGCTTTTCGTCTTAAGAAGCAATATTGAGAACGTCCAGTCAACAGTTATGTACAGCCTATTATTAAGAAAAAAGACAAGAATGTCTATTCCTTTTGCTGAATTTTAAAGCACTACTATAGTGCTTTGTGCAAATAAGCGTACACGACTGAAATTAAATCAAGCAAACCACTAATTCCACCTAAAAAAAGTACAAGGCACTGTTTTCTCTTTATATCTTTTATGGATTAACTGTAATAAAAAAAAGAAAAAGTAGAAAATAATAATTTAGATTTTTACTCAGGCCTTAATATACGCTTTATTTTGTTTTAATATTTCTTGTAGCGAAGAATATTTTTAAATTCTTCATCATTCTTCCCTGAAAATCAGAATATCAGAATATTAGGAAATAATGCCCCATCACTTTTTATGAACTGTTTTAAGACTGTACGAGTTAAATTATTTGGAATAATCAATATTTCTTAAAAAAGGCAAACTAATCAGATGATTGTTATGATATAAAGAACTGAACTTGAAGCTTTAGGAAACGAATTTGCGAATATGTCTAATTTGAATGGTGGAAGAAATGGGAGCATTCCAAAACGAAAATCCTCTTGACATTTGAGAATTCTAAACTACCTCTTTAAAACAAATATTCTATAGGGTATGAAAGCACATAAACAACTTCAAACGGCCATCGATCAAGTCAACAGATGCTATAAAAAAGGAGGAAGAATATCATGCACAATAAAATCAGGGCCTTTTCTCAATTTCCCTCGAAATTTGAGCTTTTTTAGCTCTTCTCTAAAATCGTCCTTCAACAGTATCTTCGCTTATTTATAATAGAGATGCCTTTTAGGGTAAATTATCATTTATCCTTTTTAAAAAAAACTGCCTTTTCTTATCATACTCTTTCATTTAATAAGCAAGCAAAAACCTATTGATTTCATTTCCCAATGGGACCTGATATGCTGCTTCAAAAAGTCTTAAATTCAAATAAGTAAAAATGGCCTTGTTCAGTGAATTATCACACTTAATGACAAAGATCAGTAAATGATGAGTAATATTACTAGCTTTTACACTTCTCTAACAGACTTAAATACAACAAAAGACTGGTAGATTTGACGAAGCGGATTGAAGGTATAATTTACAGGAAAGCCTAAAAGCTAATAATGATAATACTCATCATTTTCTGGTCCTTGTCATTAAATTTATCAGAGGCAATGTTGGTTATAAAGAATTTTCTTGATATTAAAAAACTGTCAGACATTTCGATAGTAACAAATTTTCGTTCACTCGCCAATCTAAATGAGTACATGAACAAATTATTAAACAGAAAAACCTTTGTAATCATGGCAGCATGATAACATGAAGTTTATAAAATAATTTCTGAAAATAGCAATGATCTTTGGAGCAAATTAGTTGATAGAAAGACAAAAGTGGTTGATACCACTCTCCATAAATTATACAGTGGAAGAAAGGATTTGTGGGATATTGACTATGTAATGCTTATTTATCCAGCCATCTCTACTGCCCGTTCTTTTCATTCCGGAGCTTGCCTGCTGTCTAATAATAGCTTATAAAGATAAGAGAAGGAAAGCTTAGTGCCAGTTTACGACTGAATGCGTACTCGTAAAAAGTGACAGCTTGTATTAAAAAAAAGTTTGATGAGATTAATAAATAATAAAACCGAGATCGAGAAATGAAAGAAGGAATTATTTTTCCTTCTTTTATTCAGAAGCAATGTTACATATCATTTATATTTAATGACTACCAGTTGACTTACGAATATGAAAAATATGATAACTCTATTTAAACTTCCAAGTTATACCTAAAACTTCCATTATTGTTTCTTTCCTTTTCCGAATAAATTATCATGGCGATTGCTAGTTCAAAGTGTTCGCTATTCTATGTCAGTTCAATTCTAAAATGGATTTAGAATGCATTTCTCAACTAATAGCCGTTTAGTCTATTTTTTTTTTCATATTTCTAAATGTTCTGTCTGGAATTGGTTCAGACCAATATTCGTGGAACACAAAAGGGCATGAAGGAAGCTTTAAATTAAATGCATCAAAGAAAGTATTTCAAATAAGAATAACGCAGTAAGAAATATTTCATTAATAAATTTACGAGCCATAGGCAAGTTAAATTAAAGATGTTAATTATTTTTATTCTTTTGTCCTTTTTTTGCTTCAGATTCAGTAGTGGCGAATAAAATGTTTTTTGCAAGGACTAACATTATAGCAGACTCAACGGTAACCTAGTCTTAAGCAAAATATTTGAAGTATTATATCAACTGACAATGACTATAGTAAGGTGAAATTGATGTTTTAATCCTGATAAATACGATTGTAAGTACTGACCTTATTTATATGATTCGATGATTGCAAAACATGCTAATGTTCTCCAAAGCGATTTGAATGAGTTGTTGATCGAACATGCTCATCATGTACAAGTTTGCGATTTTATAATAAACATTCCTAAATTATCCACGAACACTTCGCTTCTTTATGATTGGCATTCTAAGCTAAATTTAATTCGCCGCAATTTTTATTGCTTTTTAGGCTTCAGATTTCGACTTATAATGCGATTACGTCATATGAATGAATCAATTTCTGACTGTGATAACTTTCGTGCTGAAAAAAAGGCCTCCGATTGAAATATCAATAAATAATGTATTTATGGACAAACAGTTATGGAACAAAACTGAATTGAACTAAAGTTATATTTTAATTAATTGTAGAAAGTTTCAATTTAGTTGGTCAAATCGCTGAGGTCAGAAATAAATCAAACGAACTAATAATAAAAAGTGATATGGTAAGTGAAAAAGAAACTGAAATAATGATCATGGCCAAGATACAGCCGTTATACAAGAATAAAAAATAGGAGTGATCTAACGGAACAATTGATAAATTGTAAGGCAAAACTTACTACTGTAGGTCACGACCCTTGCTCTTCAGTTTATTTGAACAAACAAGGAACGTAGACGCTTATAATGTAACAACTCGACGGTTCGTCATAATCAATCATGTGAGCACACTTACAATTGTTTTTTTGTAACGTTCTTTCGTATGTTAATCAGTACCGCTAATACTGCTTTTTTTTCTGATCGTAGATGGTCGGATAGCTGCTGACCGATTATTTGTGGAGTACTTCTACGTTTCAAATATTAAGCACTAGATCAATCTAATTTTACAGTATTTTGAAGACGAGCTCGTGCGAAACATAGAATGAGAAGATAATAAGAAGGATATTATAAATTTTATAATTATAAAATAAGAGAAACATATGAAATGAATTCATGGTTACGTAAAATTGTCAAAAAATTTCTTTTTAAGAATTCCTGTAAAAAAACTTTTTTAGAATTTTTGAATCTCCTGGCAAAGAAATCAATCGTCTTGCTGACGTATTTATTTAATGTATTTATTTTTTAACTGCTATAGTACAAGTGAATAAATCTAGAAATTTTAGGAATGAAAACTACCGTTTTAAAATTTGCTAACTTAAATTCTGAGTTAAAATTTGCCTAAGAACACTTCGCTTTCGCAATATTAACTTGATCCGCCCAACTTTGGTGCAAAATTTAAGTTAGCTAAACTTGTGCTATTAGAAAATAATTTCACGAAGTTGGTTAAAAATACTACTTATAAGTAATTTTAACTGTGCAAATGAAACTAGAAACAGAAATAAAATTTCCGAAAATTCATTTCATTTTTTTCCGTTTGGTTAAATGGAACCATTAACACAATTTCATGATTTCTGTAATTTAATTTATGTTATTAGTCAAGAACTACTGAATGTCGTGTTTCATATTTTCCAGGGAAACATGAAATTACCTAAAGGTATGCTTGAAGAATTGAATAGTTGAAATTTAAAGCTAAGATGATGATAAAAGTATTTTTAGCAAAAAGACATTGTCAAAATTACTTTTTCCAGATTTTAGAACTTAGCGTTAAAACTACTGTGCTGAAATTCTCAAAAGCATCAAAATACAAACATTCGATAGACTTAGTCTTGACTTTTCACATGTTTGGCTGAAAATCATTCTTTGTTAGAAAGAACATTTGATGATTATATATTCCATAAAATTCTTATAGCATTCTTATTTCTTATAAAATTGGATATGCAAGAAATAGTCTTCACAACATATCTTTTCTAAAAAATTTCAGCGATCACAACTAAAGTATTCAGAAGTCAACATATTGAAAAATAGAACTCTTTTGATAGCTTTTAGATGCAACATTGTTTCTTCTGAATAGGATTAGTGGGAGAATGAACAAAGATCTAATTAAACAAAAGATAACATGTGCAAAATAATAGTGACAATATAAAACATTAACAAAACTTTCATGAATATTTTATACACTAGCAAGAAGCACATGGTTCATTCTTTTTCTTTGTAAAATTCCTTTTTTTCTTAGAGCTGTTTTTCTAGAAATTGTTTGTGTTTTTCGCTGATTGAATTTTAGCAGAAAAAAGAATTTTTAATCGCTAAGAGCAAAAAGTACTTATGCGGGAAATTCGACTTTTTATAAAAATTTAGCTACGCCTATTCAAACTAGAACAGTTTGCATTTGATGCTAGATAAAAATTTTTGAATAACCGAAATTTCTCACAACTTACTACATTTACAAACGGCCCTATTTCATCTTTCAATTTTCCTTACTTCCGATTTATTTCGCATAATTTTATTGATGAAAGTTAGCTAGAATTTATTCTTCTTTATTGAGTCTCTAAAATGAGTAAAATCACCAAGTTGTATTCCAGTTCTTCCAATGAAGGACGAGACTCTCTCGAGAAATTTGAACATATTGAAGACGATTGAAAGATAATTTACTGAGAACTCCAACAATGAATTAGCTGAAGGCATCGCTGTAATTAAAATAGAAATGGAATAATCGCAAACATTTCAAAATTAAAAACTAAACAGAATTGAATAGTTGTCTAGAATGAAATGTTCAACATTTGTGTTTAAAAATTGTCAAGACCAATTCAATTTCGAACTTCACCCATTCTGAGTTTTAATCATGAAATATGCTTATAAGACTGCAAATATTAAATTACGATCACTTGAAAATATTCTGCAGAGGAATATTCTGATAAATTTTCTAATGAACGCATACTTTCATAACTTCAGGATTGATAAACAGTATAATTTAAATACAGTGTTAAAGGAAATGGAGACAAAAAATTGGCAAACTTTATCGAATTTTTGTGAATTGATATGAGGAGAGCTTAAAGGACAGTTAAAGAACAGTCGCTTTTCACACAATTAATTTAATGATTGAGGGCTACTTCTGGAGATAAGTGTGTATTGATAGTGTTATTAAGTAAAATGCCATTTTAGACGTATCGGATTGCGAAAAGTGATGAAATACTCGAACGGTGAAGTGTTAGAAATCGAAAGAGGAAAAGAGAAGAGAGAGAGAGAGAGAGAAAAGAGGACATTCATCTGATAATGACATAAAGAGTTTATGTGTATGTGAAGTGTTTTGACGTGAACTCTTGTATAAGTTACAAAAGGTTTCCAAAATTAATTTTAGTTGTGTGGTTAAATTTAAGTGCAACTGGAATTTATTCAATTTTATTTCACATTCAGGAATCATCAATTCTTCATCAATCTGAACTACATATTTGACTGGAAATTGAAAAGAAATGGTAGAACTGTTTTAACAATTTAATTTCAATTCAATGCGTCAATGAAGTTAGGTCAATCTCTTTTAACTATTGAGGATGCTTACTTCAGGAAATTTTGTTATTCTGCAGACTTAAAGAACCCATTATCACTATATTCTTTATCCAATTTTTAAAAATGTTGCAAATAAGAGAGGAGAAATTTTTTAAATTCACTTATGACCTGAATTTTATGAAGACCGCACCATTTGAGAAAGTAAATGAAGGTTATATTTTCAAAAGACTTGAAGGGAATGTAATGTGTTTATTCATAATTACATACATAAAAAGTCTTCAAGTAAAGTAAATTGCATCATTTAAAAAAAAATTAGTATAAATAGCTTTTATCAGAATCATTTTTTAGGAATTCGAAACATACACAGGTTTTCAAAATTATAGTACTAAGTATTAATTCATCTGCGGAAATCTCAACGAACCACATCGAGGAGATATTGGAATTGAAAGACTAAACTGTTGACATTGGGAATAGGAGTGATTTCCGTAATTCATGCTGCATTGCGGAAACTTCTCGATCATAATGTCGATGTGGCAAAAAACACTTTGAAAGAGTCATTTTATTCAAAGAAAAAATCTATAAGTGTAAAAGAAGAAATAAGGATATATGATAAGCTATTTTAGAAAATTGACTATTTTGCACTATTCCTGTACAACATTTCAATACATTTAATAATTGAAGTTTTGAAGATGGGAATAATTTTCTCTTGGATAATTTCTAAAAAAAGTTTTAAATTAATAAAAAATATGAATCTTAATTCACCACTGCATATCCTAGTTGAAAAAAGAGTCTAAGATGAAAGGGAGGACGTTATTTTGATTGGGAATAGAACTAAAGTTAGGAAATATTATTTTCAGTAGTCCATTACATCCTAAGAAATTAAAAGAAGTTACAGGCTGGAAAGGAGTTTCAGAATACAACCGGAATGGATACTAGCTTTACTGCTAGGTTTATTACATTTCACAGCGGTATGACGAGTGCGATGGAATAGCTGTCTGACTGACGGTAATTCACAACCTGTCGTTTAATATCTACTTTAATTTCATAATTCAATTATCACTATTTTAATTTCTGATGTCACATCAAGTAAATCACTTTGAATTGTGGTTTAATTTTCAATTTTACTACCATTTCAAATACAGCGATACATATTAAAATTTCTGAATGTATTTTAATAATTCAAGATTAGTCTTTTTTATAAAAACGCTTGATGGTCATGTCAGTATAAGTATAATAACCGAATTTATCATTGCTATTCGATTATTCAAATTGAGCTCTTTTGCTGGATGATAATGCTGCAAACGAAAACATTCCTGACCAATATTAACAAAAAGATGAGAATTGAATCCCTTGCGATATTTGTTTAGTTAAGTTAAACATTAAATTCCGGGCTCTTCGTTAAGCAAGCCAATAAAGCTTCTTCTAGTTTTGACTTAATGAAATTATTTCTATCCTTTTCAATTTTATCGCGCTGTTGCTAAATAATATCGATATATTTGAACATAATAAGCCTTCCAAATTTACATGGAAATTCACTGAATCATCTTATTTAACTTGCATGTTGCTAATAGTAGTAATAAGTATTAGGATGAATCATCTCTATTATCTCTAATGGACAAATTTTTTGTTTTTATAAGTCATATACTTGTCCTGATACTTATCCCTTTGGAGGAAATATTATTAGTTCTTAAGAAAATGCAAATATTGTTTTATCGAGAACAAGTTAATTTTATAAATTGCCGCTTTCTGACTATCCTCATTTCATGATCATTATCATTATCGTCCTCATGATTGTATAACTATAATAATCAACACAGCATATCTGTTTTTTTCAGAACTGATTAAATTTCAAGTAATTTTTTTGCAGTTTCTAGTTCCATGAATGAGTGTGTGGATCACAATGAAGTAAAGAGATATGAATAAGTGGTAAGATAATATTACCGTATCTAATATAGCTTCACATTACCTAATTAGCTTGAAACAGAAGTAGGAAAATTTGGTTGGGGAGGGATTAGAGGAGATGGGTGGGGTTGAAAAGAATTAAATTAAATTCGTTCGGTAACGGTCCTCTCACGCGTTCCCTTCCTCTTCCATCGTAGCGCCAACCCTGTCACGCCCATCCCATCCTTCCGCATATTCTCCTGTTCCCATAGTCTTCTGTTCATTCCCGAACCGCTAAGCTTATCATTGCTCTTTCCATTTATAGAAGCTTAGAAGCCTACGCCATCCCTAAAGTTACCTGAAATGCTATCTTAATTATTCAATCCAACTGAAGCCATCAAGTTGCTACGCATTTCATCCATTGCTCACCTATATGCAACTGACAATATCTGCATTGAAATGTATTTACTACTAACTATCGTAATTATTTTCTTACCACGAATATGTCATATTTGGGCCGCTTATTTCTCACAGTTTTCACTTCGAGAACCAGAATATGATCCCTGTTATGACACTGCCGGACGCCCTATTCGTTGCGTTCCGGATTTCATTAACGCTGCATTCGGCAAACCAGTCACTGCATCCAGCACGTGTGGACAGTCTGGACCATCAAGGTGAATCGCGTATTTTTGTTAATATTGTTAAATGCAAATTTCAGTTTTCCTGTAATCATCAGAAAATTTCATATTTATCATGATTTTCATAAATCCACCAATGCTTTAGCTCTAAAGACAGTCTTATTATAAAGATATATAAAATGTATAATGTTCTCAATTAAAATTATTAAAAAGTCAGTGATGCCAATTTCATTTATTGTGTTCAGAGCTGATCAAACTTAATTTCATCAGTTTTATTAACATTTTGTCTTTCGTGAAAATTACGTTTTTATTTCAAATATTAATCTCGAATGTTGCCTTTGAAACAATATATGGGAAGAATGAGAGTTCAACTTACACCTGACTTTTCTATGTGAAATATACCGGACATTATCAATAAACAATAACAGACTTCGCTTATGGAATTTGTTGCTTAATTACAGCAATTTTATGCAAAATTTTCTAAGCTAGAAATCAATTTTTTTTTCTTGCTAATGTGTCAGTTTTATAATAAAACTTCTGAAATATAATGAGATTCTTCAATTTTTAATTAGTTTTGAGACAAATGGCTTTTTCAAGAACTTTTTATTTCAGCAAAGAGTTGGTTTACTAAATAACGATTCAATACGATAAAATTTTTCATTGCATATTTAAATACTAATAGAAAAATATTCTGCATAATTATGAGCAGAAAGTGAGGTTAATAAAATTTTGTGGAGAATATTTTTGGAATTTATTCGAGGTATAATTGCAATATGAAAAAAGGCATTAGAAAATCAATTTAAATATAAAATTTTATACTTTTATTAGGTTACCTAAAAATGTAATTTATGATCTAATTTTTAATTCAAATGTTGAAAAACTTATACAAGTAGTCATAGCAAAGGCCGTTAATCGCGAAAAGCTATTACGAGAATATGACTTAAGTGAGATCTCTAAATAGATCTAAATATATCATTTGCATTTAGTGAATTGGCTACATGACTTTGTGCTTTTGGATAGTTCCGGTAAACTGACAATTTGAAGAATTGTCTTTACTAATATATTTCAAACACCATTTAAGTCCATTATTATATAAAACAAGTTTTCGGTGGCAAAATTTTTCGAAGGAAATCGTGAAATTAAAAGATAAATTGTTTGCAATAAAAAATTTTAGATAAACAGTAAGAAGCGGAATTTCATTTCTTGGTTATGAGTGATAATGACTTATTTAATAAAAGTGGAATTTCTAAAAGTTTTTTACCTTTAAAAAATGGCCTTAGGAGATGGCGAAAATGTTTTCGGTTAGAAAAAGTTTGATAAACTAATTTGCCAAAATTTAACTAAAATTAATGAAACTGCGAAAGATTTTATCCGAAGTCAATACGGATTTAACGATAGTTCTTAAAATAAATCTTAAGTGACTTAGGCAAATAGTTTAATTTTCCGGAATTACTTGTACATTGAACCTTAAACATGTTCACGCTTAGAAGCCTTTGGATTGTTATTTATAACATTGTTCAGTGTAAGAATAAAATAATGGTGTAGTATGGTATTCCTTGCCATATAAAAACAGGAAAGAGGTTGTTGAGTTGACGACAATGATGAGGTCAGTTTCCTGATGACATTTTTATAATAGGATTTATAGAAGAGGGATGAGCTATATGTTGCTTTACCTTTGCTTAGGATTACACTATTTATTAATTTTCTTCTTCATAGCTACCAGAAAATTTTATTCCTAATAAATTTGCATATTGAATAATAAATTTCTGCTGCTTTGAAAAAAGTTTTTGAATTGAAAATCAATTTCATTTGTATTATGCTTGGTTTCACCGTACTAAGAAAAAAGTGTAAGTTTTGCAAATTCGAATGAAATGAGCGTTCGAATAAATTTTACACTACAGTATAATAATAATTAGTCAGATCATGGCGTGTTGGATTATTGAGAATATGCTTTTGATAACAGCAAAATTCTATCTGATTTCTTAATTGGATTCGTATTTTTTAAGCTCAAATGTTTAAAAAATTAACTGTTGTATATAAACAAAATGAGGAAAAGTTGTTTCTCATGAAATTCATAAAATAAGTGAAATGAAGTAAGAACATTGTTCAGATACTGTACACTCCGCGAGAATGCGATGGGAGCGATGGAAGAAGTGTGCAATATTTGCGATGCGAGTAGCAAATCTCGGTCTCATCCAGCTTCTCATTTGACCGATTTGAATAATTTACAAAATCTGACCTGTTGGATGTCAGAACCAAGCACCGAATATCCACATAATGTGACGTTAACTTTATCACTGGGGAAAAAGTACGAACTAACCTATATATCGGTGCAATTTTGCAACCGTCTTGCTGACTCCATGGCTTTTTACAAATCAGTGGATTTTGGGAAAACTTGGATGCCATTCCAGTTTTATTCAACAGAGTGTCAAAAGATCTATGATCATAGTCCAAGCATTAAGATTAGTAAACATAATGAGCAGGTATTGTGCCAAATTTCAATACATAGATAAAAATTGTTTCATTATATATACTATCAAACATTGTTGTTTGTCAGTTTATTAACTCTTAATTTCAATTATCATGTTGACTCATTTCATCATTTTATTAATTACTCACTTAATAATACAGGAAGCATTATGTACTAATACTCATGCATTGACCTCAGTACCGAACCGGGTAGCCTTTGCGACATTGGAAGGTCGTCCATCAGCATTTGAATTTGAACACTCACCTATATTACAAGACTGGGTGACTGCTACTGATATTCGCGTCATTTTTAATCGGCTCAGTCCTGATCAGGTAAAATTTTCCTTATAATAATCTGCGAATATTTCTACATGTTCATTTGTTAGCAAAATGTTTCGTAGTACTTACAATGTCTGAACTATCTATTTATACAAAATTCCCCGATCTTTTGATATTCAAAAAAATTTTTAATGAGCTAAAAATGAACAAGTTAGAAGCTAACATCTCACTTATTATCCTTGAACTGGTTTATTGTTATCAAAAATCTTCCATCAGAATCGCTCATTTCAGCTTGGCTAAATTCGAACGATTTTTTGATTATAGTGTAATTTAGGCTGAATTATACGGCTTAACAAATGAAATAGGAGTAAACATAACTGATATGGACCAGTTGAAGCAGCGTTATTATTACTCAGTGGGTGAGCTAGCTGTCGGTGGTCGTTGCAAATGCAACGGTCATGCTTCCAGGTTTGATCATTGTAAATGATTTGAAGAAAAATCGAGGTTAACTTAAGATCCATCGTTTTGAGAAGTGTCAAGTAACTTTTCATAAGTGTGATTAAATTGAAAAATTCTCCAACCAAGAATTTGAATCCAATTCAAAAAATTATCTGCATAGTGTGAGTTGTTTTAAGGTGCATATTGGATAAAACAGGCAATTACATTTGTGACTGCAAGCACAATACAGCTGGTGCTGATTGTGAGCGCTGCAAAACGTTTCACTTGGACCGCCCGTGGGGTCGCGCTACCTCGGAAAATGCCAACCACTGCGTCGGTAAATCATTTCTTTAGTTTTTTCTGACGAGGCGACAATGGACACATTTTTGACAGAATTTTGTGAAACGTTTTGGAAGCGACGAAGATATGAGCAATCTCTTTGAAATTTAATTTGCACGAAATTAAAATTGAAAAAAATTCAAATTCACGAGGAGGATTCTCAATACGTACTTGGTCAAAATAATTAAATTGCTATAAAATCAAATTTTTTAAGTCTTCATAAACTAACAAAATTTCATATTATGGTAATTCATTGTTACCTCTATAAGCAGAGATTGTAATTAAAAGATTTGTTGAACTAAAAGGTTCGAAGATTAACAATAATACTCTTTACCATAATTATGAATCCTAAAATTCTTTGCGTAACAAATATCATATATACAAATATGACAATATCATAATATTTTCATGATGGTAAGCTAAGATCCGTTTTTCCTGCAGATTTCCATCTATCTGTTAATAAGATTATTCTAACAACGTTGCCATAAAATGAAATCTTTAAGTGTTGATTAATTCGTTAGCACACTAATAATTGAATGATTGGGCGGCATTTTTGTGAGTGATTGGCGGTCCTTCAGGAAGAGGAAGAAAAATACTGGGTTAAGATGATGCTGATAGAATGCTTATACTAATGCCACTTCAGTCGAAAACAATACGTATTTGGAGATGGTCATCGGCGGTACAATCATCATTACCACCCTTTTCTCCCATCTGTTTCTTTCGAACGAATTATGCTCGCAAAAATCTTATCTAAAAAAATTGACACAGTTTTGAAACTATAAAGAAATTATTACTAAACCATTTTTGAAATATCATTTTCAAATGGCAAAAAGGATAATGAGCAGAGCCAATGATATTATGTTTAAATAATTTGCTCAATTTTAAAATTGTCTAAAAAAGTTTTTCCTTTTATCATATTTACTTTCTTGCAACAGTCGGTACGAAATCAATTAGTCAAAATTTCAGTTTCTTTGAAAAATATAAATTTCCAAGGGATTTATTGAAGACATAAAGAAAAAATAATTTCTAAACTCTTTAGAGATATATAATCGAGGAAATGATTAACCTAAAAAAATCTAATGCTACTATCAAGCTAGTAGCAGAATAAGCGGAATTTGTAGAGGTTATCAAACCTCTCGTTCTTCTTTTTTTGATGTATGAAATTTTGGAATTCAGAAAATTTGCTAAATAATCATGCGACCAAAATAGCATTCAGTAGGTCACCAGTAGACGAAAAAGTACTCACGCGCTGATGAAAGTCGCATATTAGAAGCTCAAACAAATGTGAAATATTTTCAAAAAAAATTTGGAAAGTAACCTTTGACCACAAACAGTTTTCATAGTTAAAATATTAGCATAGCGTTTCTCTTAACACATTTTGAGACAAACATCTGCTCTTGATATTTGCATAATTTGTCCGAGCAAATTAATCAACAAAAATATAATTTTCAAAATTTTTCATCTTGATTTTATATGATATGATTGAATAAGCAACACATCGTTAAGGCTTTTTCACTTAAAGATTAAAGATTAATGTGACTTCCGGATCTTTCGATATAACTACAAGTGAATAAATTTGAAACTAGAAATTTTAGGCTCTAAAAACATCTGATGAAATTGAAATTTCAGCTTGTAACTGTAATCTACACGCGAAACGATGTCGATTTAATATGGAATTGTATCGGCTGAGTGGTAATAAGAGTGGCGGTGTTTGTATTAATTGCAAACATAACACAGCTGGTCGTAACTGCCATTATTGTAAACCAGGATACTTTCGAGATCTGACAAAATCAATAACACATCGAAAAGCTTGTAAAGGTATTTTTTATGACAAAAATTAGTTCTCAATGGATAATGCTAACGATAGCGATCAATAATTCAAATAACTTCATTAAATTTATCTGTTAAATTTGATTGAGTAATAAGTCGTTAAGTTCAAATTCTAAATGTTCCATTAAACGAGAAGTTTGCATTATGAGCATAGTAAAATGTTTATTAACTTTGTCATTCTATTGCTTATTCTCATTGAATTGAGGCTTGGAGCATTCTCTTGTACAAACAAATAAAAGAAATATTCATTTTGCCTTGGCCGTCTATTTTTTGCATTTTATCGAAGCTAAGCTAACTCAATTTCATTTTATCTTCCTAAAGAAATGAGCTTTTATGAATTCAGCCTCAATAAACTAGCGAGGAGGGGAGATCTTAAGAGTTCGGGGAAGTAGGGAGATAATACAGCGAATGAAGGAATCACAGAAAGAGTTCCGGTCAATTTTAAACTGGGTTTCAATTTCCGTGCCGGTTCTCAATGACGGAAATAGCTAAAATTGCCATCAGCCAACGTTTCAATATTTTACGTATTATCTTTAAATTGAATCAATTCATGATATTTATTATATTCTGTCAAAGAGCAATCTTCTGTCTTGCAGAATTTCAATCATTATTTCTGAAATTTCGATTTCAAAGGAAGTTTACACTTATAATAGCGCTATTCTTTTTCCTTATAATCAATACAAAGTATTATGCTTGAAGGTGGTTGAAAATCATCTTCACACATAGGAATATGTAAAAAAGACAAGTACTGAACTGTTTCGTCGCAAATGAAAATTGGTTAGGGAAGGTGTGAATCTAAAATCAATGAGATGAATGTCAATAAAATGATATATCTTTATATCTGTTTTCAAACGAACTATATTATCCCTATGGAAATTAGATGAATGAATCAAAAGATAATAACATCTACATCATTCAGTTTCGAAATGAGAAACAAACTACATTTACGTGAAAACAAGTCTAATAATTAGCAATGCATGTATTACTTTCAGTATGCAAATTCTCGTTCACTTCTTACATTCATAATCGACCTTTAAGTATGTTATTTATGACCAGCCAGTATTAGTTAAATGCATTAGCAATTCATTTTCCCACACATTCTACTTATGGGTTTTTATGGGTTTTTAATTCAAGAACTCTCTTCTACCCTTAATAGAATAAGCAGATTAATGGATGAAGAAACGGACACATGAATATATTTCATAATGATATGCACAAAATTTCAAGTTATGGTCTATAAAATATATTATTTGAAACATTTATAGAAATGTGACGTCGCGTGCTAGTTTCTGCTCAATTAATCATTATTGATAAATAGTTAAATTATAACAGCTGTCGAATGTTCAGAACTGTTGAGCTGAATGATGTTACCATCAGAGCTAGACAAATTGCTTAACTTATCGAATGATTACATCTGACCTTACACCTTTTCATGTTGTAATATCTTCTATTAAACATATGTTGGAATTTGTAATTACATTAGAATTTTATTCATTTGGGGACCACAATCCAGGTTTTACAAATTGTAATCCACCAGCTGAAATTTATGGGCAGCAAGCAAAAAGTTAAGAGTAAATGTGGTCAGATGGTATAGAAAGAGGATTGAAAATTTGAAAGAATGAATTTGGTACCCTGAACTTAAATATCAGTGGACAGTAGATGAAGGTTACTTTAACTCAATTCATCCACATCTTAGGAAAATGAATTGGGTAAAACTGGAGTGATTTTTAATTTTGGAAATTGCAGCATGTAATTGTCATCCTGTTGGCTCACTTTCCCGAAGTTGCAATCAAAGCAGTGGACAATGTATCTGCAAGGATGGTGTCACCGGTTTGACCTGCAATCAATGTTCAAAGGGATATGAGCAAAGTCGTTCGCCGCTCCACCCATGCATTCGTAATTTTTATCATTGGCTGTTACAATATTCGCTTTACTATTGCTTGAGCTTCCATTTCAAAATTCTTGCTACGCTAGGGAAAAGCGTAACAAATATTTCGCATCTCACCATCAATCTTAGGGTTCTCTTTTAAGGAACGATGCAAATGATGAAATGTCAATAGATGATTTTCGTTTATCACTTCGCATTTCTATCACTCACATTTCTCTCTACTTCGTTACAATTCAAGCGGAGAAAAAAAAACATTTATTTAATGGCAAATTACCTCAAGGGATAAGAGAGAATACTATACCAGAAAGAAAGCAATATGCCGATAAATTCATTTTGATAAATTGCTATGGTGTGCTAATCAGTTGAAGGGTAAGTTCGGAAACGGAGAAGAAAGAGGAATAGACGAAGGATCAGCTGTTGAAAGGATGGTGCGGAATCGTCTTACCGTCTCTGCGAATTATTCTTTTAACCGAAGGGAAGAAAGGGTTGGAAATTGTTTCGACCCTATCCAATTCCACGCAGTTGAATATGTCACTCAACACGAAAAACTCATGCAGCGAACCTGATTTATATTCGGAAATGGTTCTCAGCCATCGCTTCACTTTTTTCCATCTTTTCCCTTTTATGGCCTGCATTTTATGACACGATCAAGTATCCCTCGACCCTCTATTGTTACCGATCCGTTCAGTTCATCGATATTTCGCTTAAGACAAAAGCACAAAGAAATACGATTTGTTACATTGAATTAGGGAATCAAACCTTTTCTATTCTTCATTTTTTTTAAACTTTTAAAAGATTTAAAAAAACTTTTAAAAGAGAGTAACAGATCATAGGTGTTTGTATTCATTCAATCTTCGTGAATTCAACAGGAATTAATAATTGCATTCTAATAATATGCAATAGACATCATCAATTTTATATTGTAGATAAGTTAACAAAATATTAGCAATAAAGTAATGATGGTTTTTTTAATTGGTGAATTTCATAAGTCTTTCGTAGTGAGCGGTTGTAGAACTTACTTTTAAGATTATTAAGTTTCCGGGGAGCTTAAACTGATATCTACTTTTTTGGAACCATTAAATAAAGCAATGAAATTTCAGGCATTCCTGTCAGTGGATCGGCAATAATTCAAGATGGTGAGTTATTTGAAGGCCATTTTTTTTTAAATTTAATTTTCGATAATATTAAAAACTTGTTGTCGCTGAGTTACCGTACATGATTTTTTAGCCAAATGTCCGAAATGTAGAGCTGTACCGAAACGACTAACGCAGAAAAAATACTGCAGGAGAGATTACGGTAAGTCAGGAGAGATTACGGTTATTCAATGTTTCGTTTTTCGTATTTAGTTGATTTTATTTATTCATCTTTGTGGGAAAATTAGCATAATTTAAACTTTCTATTCAGCAGTTGAAGTACAAGTAATAAGGCGTGAAAGTGTAGATGGCTGGAGTAAATATCAGTTGATGGTACTATCAATATACAAGCGTGATGTTGGAATTCGTTTACGTCGGGGTGAACAGTCATTATGGATATCTGGTAAACGTACTGCTTGCAAATGTCCCAAGATACGAGTGGGGAGAAAATATCTTATACTTGGTGTGTCATATTAAAATGTTTTTTATGGGAAATGGAGGTCTAAATGAATCAAATATCAGCAAAAATTATTGACTCCGTTTTTTTGGATTAATTTATTTCACTTTAGGATTTTGTAAATTACTAGTTCTTTTTGCTATTGATTTCTTAATAATTGCAAAGTATTGAATCATTTCAAAAATAATTAAATTTCTTTAGGACAAAATGATACCAATGATATAAGTCGACCAGGAATTGTTTTTGGTACAAGAACAGTTGTGCTGGAATGGAATGATGGAGATTTGGAGAAAATTATGCGTTTTTCCAAAAAAGAAAAGAAAGGTCAATGTCCAGCAAGACGACGATTTTGATAAGTTTTGAAATCAAATCTCCCTGTTGGATGGCATAATAGATGACGTGCAAAGCTTTTGTTATCATTATAATACTCTGATTTGCATTTCCTGTGTTTCTGCAAGACCAAGAAGCCAGGAGTCGCTACTGAAATTGTTGTTTTTACTTTATCTGAAGTTATCAGGAAAGAAAGTTTTTAGTTCCAGAGCTGTTTTTCATTTCTATTTTTCAACTTGCTGATGGAAAATTCATGTGACTCCATAATACTTTGAAATAATCATAAACCACATTAATCATTTAGTTAGCACGTGTTATCAT